>PVIA01007121.1:0-87643 GCA_004024845.1 Tonatia bakeri | reverse complement strand
GTAGAAAATAGACAGGGGGAGGGCAAGAATAGTATGGGAAATGTAGAAGCTAAAGAATTTATGACACATGGACATGAACTAAAGGGGGGGAATGTGGGTGGGAGGGGGTGTGCAGGGTGGAGGGAAGTGAGGGGGGAAATGGGACAACTGTAACAGCATAATCAATAAAAAAATGTAAAAAAAAGAAAAGACCTGAAGGTCTTGGGTTTCCCCCCTTGGGAGCTGTTCTGGGAGACTCGGTCCTCCTGCTGACAGGCTGTGGCATTCGGTGAGGGGACTACTCTCGTACCTGTTTTCCTGCCTGTACACGGGAGACGGGACTGCTAGCACCCTCCGCAGGAGTGCTGTTGGGAGGAACACAGGCTGGCCCAGAAAAGTCCTTGGGTCAATACTTCTCTGGAAAAGGGTAGCTGGGATCCCTGGGCGTGCATGTTAGCTTCACTGAGCACTGATGAGGGGAACGGTGGAGGCAGAGCCCGTCCTCCTCAGCTGAGACCTGAAGGGAACGACGGGGGAAGCCAGAGACCCGGGGACAAAGCCCTCCTTGGTAACCCGCACGCCTTGTGTCTTAGCCATCCAGTTCCAGACTTCAAGCCTGCCTCGGTGTCCCTTCTTGTACAATGGGAATGATAACACAGGGATCAGATGGCAGTGAGGAAGCATCCGCGGATATGAGCGATGAGCCACGTGAAGTGATGAGTGTCAGCACCGTTAAAAATAAGGCCCACAGGATGGGGTCTCCCAGGAAGGGGCTTAAAAGGAACACCACGTGGCAGCCTCAGGGGAGAACGCACACAGCAGGGCAGTTCCTGGGCAGAGGTCAAGGAACCTGCCCTTCTTTGCCTTGATTCACGGATCTTCCCAAAATGCATAATATTTTTTGTTTTAAAATTATTTCTTTATTCATTTTCAGAGAGAAAGAGCAGGAGGTAAACATCTATGTGAGAGAGAAACATCAGTTGGCTGCCTCTTGCACACCCCCAACCAGGCCCCTGGCCCGCAACCCAGGCGTGTGCCCTGACTGAGAATGGAACCAGAGACCTTTCGGTCCCCAGGCCTGTGCTTAATCCACTGAACCACAGCAACCAGGGCAGCAATACTACCTTTTCTATCACATCCTTCAGAGTCATAGCTTGGCACTGGCTGGGCAGCTCGGTTGGTCAGAATGTCATCCCAGTACGTCAAGGTCGTAGGTTCGATCCCCAGTCAGGGCACATACAAGCATCAACCAATGAAAGCATAGATAAGTGGAACAACAAATCGATGTCTCTCTCTCTCCCGTTCCCTCCCTCTCTCCCCTTCCCTCTCTCTCTCTTTAAAATTGATTTTAAAATAATAATAAAAGATGTCATAGCTTAAGACAGAAGCCAAAGCTGTCTGCTTCATTGTTTTCCCATTGACTCTGTCCAGCCTGAACTTGTCACTCAGTGAGCCTCTCCCTGCCCTGCTTCTCTAACTTCTCTCTCTGGGGTCTGCTTGTGTCCTTTCTGAGTCTCTGTTCCCCTTCCCTCAGTCTCTGTCCTGCTCTCCCAGGACCTCTGTCCCCCTCTCTGGGTTTCTGCCTCCTACTCTCTGCCCATCTCCAGCTCTCTCTCCTGATGTAGCTCGGATTCTGAACGCCGCTCTGTATTCTTCCCATCCACACCTTCTCACTGCTCCTGCAAGTACCTCGAGGTCTCAGCTGTCATGACTCCTTCCATTTTATGGGAAGGAAGCCGAAGCCCCATAGGAGGCTGACCCTCCCCTGCAGGCCCACAGTGAACTGGCTGGAGGTTGCATCAGGCCTTGAGCCCAGCTGCCCAGGGCTCTTTCTGAGGCGTCACGATCCGCTGGGGAACTTGACTCAGAAATAGCTCTGGTGGGAGGCAAACTTCTGCACTGTGCCGCCTGAGCCAGGAGCAGAGAGAGGGGGAGGGAGGAAAGGGTTCTGCCTGGGGCAGGGGCTGTCTGCCAGGGGACTGGCTTGCCCTGTTCTCTTCCCTCCCTCCGGTCCTCCTGTCCTAGACTCTTGCCCAACCCAGCCTCCTCTCCGGCCTCCCTGTCTCCAGTCTCTGCCCTTCAAAGCCCTCCCACCCAGCTCCAGAGGAGTCTTCTAGGGAAAGAAAGGACTTCTGTTTTAGTGTCAGTCCCCCTAGGCTTCTAATCTTGGCCTGGTTTCTTTCAAGCTCTCTGAACTTGAACTTGCAGAGGTCATTCCACCTCATTGGACCTGTTTGTTAGTTTTGTTTTTGTTCTCATCTTAATTTTAAAAAAGATTTTATTTACTTCTTTTAAGAGAGGAGGGAAGGAGAAAGAGAGGGAAAGAAACATTAATATGTGGTTGCTTCTCGAATGCCCCCCACCACTGTGGACCTGGCCCACAACCCAGGCATGTGCCCTGACTGGGAATCGCACCAGCGACCCTTTTATTTGCAGGGCGGCACTCAATCCACTGAGCCACACCAGCCAGGACCCTTGCAGGACTCCTAAGGGAGGAAAATGAGAGCCCCACTGTGGGGATGCGGCACAGTGCCTGGCACATACTAGGTGCTCAGTAAACGGGAATGGAGCCAACATCCTAAGTTGCTCCTCCGTTTCCCCTGTGTATGAACCCTCAATGGGTCCCCACTGCACTCAGGAGAACACCCACATTTCTCAGCCTGTGTGGCCTGTGCCCTACCCCTCTCCAGCCTCATCTCCTTCACACTCCACACTCTAGCTGCCGGGACGAGCTTGCTGTTGCCCCCGTTCCCCAGGGTCTTTGGAACTCCTGTCCCTTTGCTAGCCGGTACAGCCTTCCCTGTCTTCTCCCTGGGGAACACCTTCCTCACCTTGGAGATACGGCTTGTGTCCTGCCTTTTCTTTTTGTGGGCAGCCTTCCCTGACCGTGGCCGGCTGGCCCAGGGCTCCCTGCCCAGGGCGGTCACAGTGACCTCCCTGTCCCCATCAGTGCAGGGTACCCCACCCTGACCCCTGACGCAGAGCCTGGCTCCTCTGCTTATGAGCTGCCTAACCTTGGGCAGGCTCTTCAACCTCTGGGGGCCGCTCCGTGTCCGTATGTGAGATGGAGCAGATGATACTAAGGATAATAACGATCACAAAAACCAGCACTTATTCTGCGGCTACTGCGGGCGCCTGTGCTGAACACTTGACGTGAATGAAATGCCCTTCGTTGGCATGACAACTGCATGAAGTGGGTATGGTTATATCCGGAACTCTGTCTTAATAATGCCATATTTCTGCTCCTAGACCAGTGCCTGGCACATTGCAGGCATTTCAGAACTATTCATTGAACCCTGACCGGCGCGGCTCAGCAGGTCGGGCATCGTCCCAAAGGGAAAGGCCGCCGGTTTGATGCCTGGCCGGAGTGCACGCCGGGGCTCAGCCAGGTCCCCAGTCAGGGCCTGGACAAAAGGCAACCGATCGACGTTTCTCGTCCCCCCGCTCCCTTCCCCTCTCTCTAAAAATAAATAGATAGTGAGGAAAGAAGAATGAAATGAGGGGGGAAAGCATTTACGAACAAGAGATGATTGTTGTAAGAGCACACACACGTGCATCTCCGTTTCACAGAAGAGGAAACCTCGGCTCCTGGAACACAGAAAGTGCTCGGTAAGTGCCAGCAAATCCTGTTAGCATTACCACGAGCACGGTCACTTGGTAGTGTTTGTCCTTTTCCATATCAAGCCCTGGCAGCGGGGTGGGAGTTGGAGGGAGAGTCAAAAGGACCACGCTTCAGGACCCTATGGTCCAGGAGGAAATTCTCTAAATGCTCATAGATCTCACTCGCCTCCCAGTTTGGCCCCAGCTTCTCTGGGGAGCCCCTCGGAGAACTCCTACTCACCTGTCAAAGCCCAGTTCTGACACTGTCTCCTCCAGGAAGCTTTCCCTGATACCTTCAGCCTGGTTTGAGGATCCCATTTCTAGGATCCCCAGTCCTGCCTCCATTATGGGATTGGATCACTCACTCCCAGTCGGTGTGGGTCACTCTCGTTAGACTGGGAGCTTTTCCAGGCCAGGGATCCAGCCTGACTCCTGTCTGTGACCCCGGCCTAACCCAGGACGTTGGGAACTGACTGGATGAACTAAAGGCCAAGGGCCAGGCAGCAGCATCACTCAGCGAAGCAGGAACAGATACGTGTCTGGCAGTACCGGGAGGAAGGGAAACCTCCTCCCAGCTTTGAAGAGTGACCCCAGAGAAGAAGACGGCCCTCCCTCCTCGGTATCTGCCTGCCACTAGGGCAGGGACCCTCTCCCCCAGCTGGGGGCCCCTCACCAGTAACTCCGTGATGTCTGGGTCCTCCGGAGCCCAGGATGGGGTGGGGGAGGCAGAGGGCAGTGCCAGCAAGCCACTGTCGTCCGTGATGGAGTCTGTCGCGGAGGAGTCGGTGGGATCCACGGCGGCCAGGTTGAGCAGCGACACGTTGGTGCAGGCTGAGGACCGTTTGAGGTTCAGGCACCAGTGCATTGGCTCGTGGGACATCCGAGGCTCCACCCTGGGGAGGAGGGTCAGGGGGGTCATGTGGGGTTTGGCCCCTCCTGCCTCTTGTCTCCGCATCCCCTGCTCTCCTGCTCCAACCTCATCGCCTACTCTGCCTCCTTTCTCCTTTAAAAAAAAATCTTTGCCCTGGCTGGCGTAGCTCAGTGGATTGAGCGCGGGCTGCGAACCAGGCATCGTAGGTTCGATTTCCAGTCAGGGCAGGTGACTAGGTTGCAGGCCATGTCCCCCAGCAACCGCACATAGATGTTTTTCTCTCTCTCTCTCTCCCTTCCCTCTCTAAAAATAAATAAATAAAATCTTTAAAAAAATCTTTATATTTATTTGCGGGAGACCGGAGACAGAGACAACCATCGATTTGTTGTTCCACTTGTTCATGCAGTCATTGGTTGATTCTTGTATGTGCCCTGACAGGGATCAAACCCGCAACCTTGGCCCATCAGGATGATGTTCTAACCAGCTGAGCTGCCCAGCCAGGGCTGCCTTCTTCTTCTCTCCCCCTACCCCCACCCTGCCGCTGACTTACTTTTTTCTTCCCCACTGACTTTCACCTCCTTCCCTAGTTCCTCATTCCCTTCTTCTCAACCTCCTACTCTCACTCTATTTCTTGTTTGCTACCACCCTCTAGCCTGCCCCTCCTCTGCCCGCTCCCCTTCCCGTAGCACCCATGGTGGGATTCGTGCTCTGTCGGAGGCGGCAGAGCACTGGGTGCTAGGACCGCCCCTGATAGGGTGTGACAAACTCACCCAAGGAACGACACTGCTTTCTTTTTCTTTGCGACCCCTTTAGCTGGGCTGGTCACCACCCCAGGAGCTTCGGGGACAATCTGGGAGCGGCTGTCCACCCCCGCAGGGGGGTCCCCAGCCTCGTGGATCTCTTTGGACTGCCAGATTGTCTTCACCACCACGCTGGCCATGGCGGGTGGGGGCCCTGCTCCCAGGGGCTCTCCACCTATTCTGACCACTGACCCTCCCCTCCAGTCCCTGTCTGCACAAGCCCGCCTCACAAAGGGCCCAACCACTGAGCCTCACTCAAGGGGGGGAGGGTGAAGTGCTCACTCAGCAGGTATCTGGTGGGGGAGGGGGGTGAGTATCCCAGTGAGCTCTTGTCCAGATTCTAGTTCTAGCTCGTTCATTCCAGACCAGAACTTACTACGGACAGGCCTTCCCACTCTTGGAAGGGGAACGACTTCACTCTCCCTGAGAGCAACCTTGGGGTCCCTGAGACCCCCACACTCATACTTGACTTTTTTAAGATTTCATTTATTTTCTGAGAGAGAGGGAGGGAGAACGAGAGGGAGGGAAACGTCAATGTGTGGTTGCCTCTCAAGTGACCCCTACTGGGGACCTGGCCTGCAACCCAGGCATGTGCCCTGACTGGGAATTGAACCAGCGACGTCTGGTTCACAGGCCAGGGCTCAATCCACTGAGCCACACCAGCCAGAGCTGATTTGAGCCTTTTACAGTGTGTGAATTTTGCCTATGATAAAAAGAAAGAAAACTAAATGAACGTGTAACTCTAATTCATGGTAGGCAGTGAAGGGTTTGGGTTTACATTAGTCCCTCAGGAGCTCTGTACCAAAGTACCGCAGACGGAGGGGATAAATCACAGAACTGTATTGACTTTCCATTCTGAAGGCCAGAAGTCCAAGGTCAAAGTGTCAACAGGGCTGGTTCCGCCGGAAGCTGAGAGGGAGAACCTGTGGCAACAGGGCAGCCTCTCCCCGGGATTCTAGTGGTCTCGGGAGCCCCTGGCTTGGATGGCCACCTTCCCCTGGTGCCTTCACACTGTCTTCTCTCGGCCCTGTCTCGCTCTGTGTCCAAGTTTCCCCCATTTTATTTGGATTTTATTTGATTTTTAATTATTTATTAACTTTTATCCTCACCCGAGTACATTTTTTCATTACTGAGAGAAGAAGTGGAGGAGAGAATGGGAGAGAGAGGGAGAGAAACATTGATTGGTTGCCTTCTCGCATGCAACCCCGCTGGAGGGTTGAACCCACAGCCTGGGCACGTGCCCTGGCTGGAAATGGAACCAGGGACCCTCCGGGCTGCAGGATGCTGCTCCAACCAACTGAGCCTCACCAGCCAGGGCAAGTCTCCGCCTTCCTAAAGACACAGTCATATCGGTCAGGGCCCACCCAAATGACCTCGTCTTAACGTGATCATGTTCCAGTGAAGGTCACATTCACAGTTCTGGGGTTGGGAATTCTCCGTCTTCAGGGGTCATGATTCCACCCACAAGAGGGATGAAATGTGCTAATGTCTGCAGCTTACTTTGAATGAATCACAAACACGAAATGGGTTGAAGGGTGGAGAGAGGGAAGGCGGGCTGGACAAATATGCAATAGAGTGAGTGAGTAGAGTGAAATGTTAATGGGGGAGTGGAGGTGAAAAGTCATATGTGGGTGTTCACTCCATGTTATTTCGACTTTTGGAATATTTAGATCTTTTCATAAAAACATGTTGGGGATGAAAGAGGGTGATGGAGATAAAATGATGTGATGAAAAGACACTGAAATAGAGAACAGGCTGACTGTGACCAGAGGGGAGAGGGGAGGGAATTTCAGGGGGAAAGGGGAAGGGTTTGCAGGAACAAGTATGAAGGACACATGGACAATAACAAAGGGGGGGTTGGAAACAGGAGGGAGATGGGGAGGGCTGGGATGGGAGTAAAAGGCAGAAAACTGTACCTGAACAACAATTAAAATAAAAAAAAAATGGAGTGATGAAGGCGGGCTTGCCTTAAAAGAATCCAGTGGGGGTGGGGAAATTAAATGGAGGGGGTCATGGATTTATAGATGAAACAATAAACTTCTGTATTGATCGTTGTTGGAGCTGGGTGCATTTAAAGCAGTTGTTGATAGATATTTATTATTCATATATTTATCTTTTTCTTTTTAAACATTTCTTATTACACACTCTTCTTTAACATTTCTTCTTTAAAATTTTTTAAAATTATTATTTTTTTTCAGAGAGGGGAAAAGAGAGAGAAGAGAGGGAGAGAAACATTTATGTGTGGTTGCCTCCCATGTGCTCCCCACGAGGGACTTGGCCCACAACCGAGGCATGTGCCCTAGACTGGGAATCGAACCAGCAACTCTTTGGCTAGCAGGCCAGAGTGCAATCCACTGAGCCACACCAGCCAGAGCTAACATTTCTTATAATACTGGTTTGGTGGTGATGAAGTTCTTCAGCTTTTTCTTGTCTGTGAAGCTCTTTTGATTCTAAATGGTAGTTTTACTGGGTAGCATAATCTCGGTTGTAGGTCCTTGCTTTCTTCTTCTTCTCCTCCTCCTCACCCGAGGACATGCCCATTGATTTTAGAGAAAGCAGGAGGAAAGGGGAGAGAGAGAGAGAGAGAGAGAGAGAAACATTGATGTGAGAGAGAAACATTGATTGTTTGCCTCTCGTAAGTGCCCCGATTGGGTACCTATTGTACTGGGATCAAACCCACAATCTGGGCATGTGCCCCAACCAGGAAATGATCCCACAAGCTTTCAGCTCATGGGACGACACTTCAGCCAGGTGAGCCACATCAGCCGGGCCATTCCTTTTTTTTCATCACTTTGAATATTCCTTGCCAATCCCTTCTTGCCTGCAAATTTTCTGTTCCTAAATCAGCTGACAGTCTTACGTGAGCTCCCTTATAGATAACTAACTGCTTTTCTCTTGTTATTTGTAAGAGTCTCTCTTTGTCATGACCTCTGCCATGTTAATTATGACGTATCTTGGTGTGGGCCTCTTTGGGTTCATCTTGTTTGGGACTCTCAGTTCTTCCTGGACTGGCATGTCTGTTTCCTTTACCAGGTTAGAGAAGTCTTCCATCGTTATTTTTTCACATAGGTTTTCAATTTCTTGCTCTCTCTCTTCTCCTTCTGGCACCCCGGTGATACGAATGTTGGTATACTTGAAGTTGTCCCAGAGGCTCCTTATACTATCCTCATTTTTTTAACTCTTTTTATTTTTGCGGTTCTGATTGGGTGTTTTCTGCTTCTTTATCTTTCAGTTCTCTGATTCGATCCTCTGCTTCATGCGCTCCACTGCTGATTCCCAGCGACGTGCTCTTCATTTCCGACTGTGTCTTTACGTTTTCTCTCTGTGTTTATGTTTCCTATCTCCTGTTTATGTTCTCACTAAGTTCCTCTGCTCTTCCTCTAAATTCAGTGAGTATTGTTATAACCAGTATTTTGAAGTCTGCATCTGGCAGATGCTTGTATCCATTTTGTTCAGTTCTTTTTCTGGAGTTTTGTTTCGTTCCTTTTCTGGAGTTTTTCTGACCCACTTGCAGAAATGGGAAAAAGGGGCTTGAGGAGCGAATTCAGGTTTTGTTGTTGCTGTTGAGAAAACCTAGTTGATTTGCTCAGGTCAAAGCCTTAGAAGCTATGATTGGCTCAACCCTTGAACTCCTCAAGGGGTTTCTGTGGTTCCCTCTTAATGCTCTGTCTTCAAACCAAAAAAGACTTGCCCAAACTTAACCTAGACCCCCAAACGTAGACCTGTTCATGGTTGGTCTGAAAACTGAGCAATGAGCCATCTCCTAAGCCCCAGAATGGTCTAGGTGCCGCAGCCACTGTCATAGCCTTACGGCTACTGAGCACTTTCAATGTGGCGAATCTCAAGTAACACGTGGTATAAGTGAAAACCACAGGATTTCAAAAACAGAAAGATAAGAATGTCAAATATGTTGAAATTATTATATTTGGGTATATTGGGTTAGGTAAAATACATTATTAAAATTTATTTCACCTTTTCTTTTTCCTTAAACATCGCTGGAGTAAATTGAAAATTATGTCTCTGGTTCCCTCAGTATTTTTCATTGGTAAGCACTGCTGATTCAGGGGTAAAGTCCTCTTACGCCTGTAGGTGGCGCCACGTCTGACCCCTCCAGAGTCAAAAAGTCCCAGGATTCGGAATACCCTTGCCTTTAGGCGCGGTCCTGAAAATTAAATTTTGTCTAATGTATGGGCTCTGATGGGGGTTGGGAAAGGACTGAGTTCCTCCATCTAACCACATCAAAACCCAGAGTTAACTCCACCTGGTCCCAGGCGGGCAGTGGGCGAAGGGTTGCGAGTGCTTGGTGAGAGGGGAGTAGAGCTGAGGAGGTGAGAATAGCTTTTCCCATTTCTTTATAGCAGAGTTTTCCTGCTCTTGGGACTCTGGAGGTCTCTCTTCACAACCGTCTAAAGGCGAACTAGTTCGAATCCCACTACTAATATATATACTTAAAAAAAAAATTTATTTATTTATTTCTAGAGAGGGAAGGGAGGGAGAAAGAGAGAGAGAGAAACATCAATGTGTGGTTGCTGGGGGACATGGCCTGCAACCTAGGCATGTGCCCTGACTGGGAATCGAACCTGCAATGCCTGGTTCGCAGCCCACACTCAATCCACTGAGCTATACCAGCCAGGAATATATATACTTTTTTTAATGGTGTTATCCTCAGGGAGAAAGCGCTTTCTTCCATGTCACGAGTAGGCTCCTCCAAGTCCTTAAGATGCTTACTATATCTTCTACAAAAAGGACTCTTTCCAACATCTGGTCCTAATAATTTTTGTTGTTATTATTGTTGTTTTTAATGGTGCCGTTCTACGTTCTTAGGGACAGACAGCACCCGCCCCCTACAAACCCTTATTAGGAAGGGACCCTTTTGGTTACTAAAACTGCTGAGGGATATCCGTCCTCCAAGAATCCAGAATGGACTTTCCCAAGCCCCTTCCTGAAAACCCAAGTGGACGGACCCATTGACCCTGGAAGGTGGGCTCTTCTCTCATCCCCCCTCAGGACGCAGAATGGACGTTCCCAGGAGCCAGGACACTCCCTCAAGGCTCATTTCAAGAATACCAGGCTTCAGAGATTAGAAAAGGGTGGTGAGTGGGGTTTAGCTCTTTTAGTGAGAAATGGACTCTTCCAGTACCCTTTGCCCCAAATTTCCCAATGGCCCCAGGCGGTACAGTTCTGGATGCTTTCCTTTACCAAAAGTCAGTCAACCAAAACGGGTCTGTGGGGCGCCGAAGGATAGTGAGTGGGTCAAACACAACAGATTCATCTATTTCTCCCTTTTAATCAGCACTCTTCAATACCAGGTCCCACTGTTGCTGAGAAGCTGCAAGTCTGGTGGAGGAGAGACTCACAATTTTGAGTTGATATCGGTATCATGGCGTTATGGTTGCAAAAAAAAATTTAAAAAGGCATTGCATATTGAAAAGTGGTTAAAGCCAAAATATAGTTTAAATCCAGCTGACACTTCCTAGCTGTATGAACTTGGGCAAGTCATTCAACCTCTCTTGACCTCAGTTTTAACCTTTGTTTAACGGGATCAGATAAGAATTACTGTTTCCTCTGCCTCGGGATTCTCGGTCAGAGTCGGGGTTGGAGGAGAGTAAGGAGAAAGGGGAACAGAAAGACGCTTGCGCAGGAAACATCTCACGCTTTCTTGCCCCTCCCATATCCTTCCCTGCAGCAGGGAATTGCAGGAGATGCTCCACCTATCCCAGCCCAGCTGAGTGACACCCTCCCTTCTGAAGCTTTCACGGCCCTCGCCCACACAACGGCCCAATCGCGGGCGGGAGTAGGACGGGCCCAGCAAGTGCACGACGCCTGAGGGGGCGTTTTCCCCGCCTATTGGCCCAGTCAATGCAAGTCCCGCCTTCTCAAGCCCGCTCCCCGCCTTCCGTCACGTCAATCCCTCCTTTGCAGGATAGCGTTCGGATCCAATCACTAGAGGACCCGGCCGCGCGGAGGGGCCGGTACTACGACACGTAATCGAACTCCGCCCGTCTCTTGGGCAACGCCTCCTCACAAACGGAAATAGCGGAGCGCAGGACCAATCCTAATGGCGTGCCTTTGTCCTCCTGCCAATGAGAGAGGGAGCGAAGGACAGACCGAGTCTGAGCGGCAGTAACCTGTGCCAATGGGGATTGAGAGCTCTGGCGGCAGCAGAGAGGGGAGGGGCCGGGGGCGGTCCTGCGGCCTTCCAGCCCGCCCGCCCGCCAGCCAGCCAGCCCTCCCCCCGCGGCCGGCTCCGCTCCTTGGCGTTGCCTGGGGTCCTTTTCCTCCCTGTCCCCGCCTGCCAGCCCCCGCTGCGCTGTGCCCTGCTCGGCCAGGCCTGGAGCCGACACCACCGCCATCATGCCGGCCGTGTCCAAGGGCGATGGGATGCGGGGGCTCGCAGTGTTCATCTCCGACATCCGGAACTGTGAGAGCACGGCCGGGGACCCTGGGGGGTGGGGGGACGTGGAATTGAGGGGTTTGGGGGTTACATAGGGGTCTGGGGGTTAGAAAGCCATTGCGGTCAGTTGGGGGAAAGGATAGAGTCCTGGAGGAACTTTAGGGTGGGGGGAATGAAGGGGCTTAGGGTGTCCTAAAGTGCCTCTTAAGATGTCGACACGGAGTGGCTAAAGGCGTCCGAAAGGGTCTTCAAGGCGAGTAAGGTTCTGAGGAGGGGGCCTTAGAGGTGTCCGTGGGAATGATAGGCTTGGGGGTCGTATTAGAGGAATCCCTGGTGTAGACAGAAAGGGAAGGAGGTGCATGGGTGTGTGTGTGGGGGGGGGGCTGGTGCCCCGTGGAGTGACAGAGTGGGAGGAGGCCAGAGGGTACTGGGAGGATGTGTAACAGAGGCAGCCTAACGGGGCCGTGCTTGAGGGTCTAGGTAAGGGGGTGTCGTAGAGGGAAGGGGCTAGATAGGTCACGGAGGCTCTTGGCTAGTGCATAGAGAGGGCCGAGGAGTGATAGAAAGTCCCAGGGGTTTGGCGAGGGGAGATGGGAAGGTGGAGGACTCCAGCGGGACCCTCGTGAGGAGTAGAGCGGCTCCAGGATGAAGGGTTGCTTAGGAGATATGGAGGGCTGTGGAGAAGAGGTTAGAGGGGTCACTGGGGGGAAAGGAGGGACTCACAAGGGGTACACAGGAGAGACATTGCAGGTAGAGTCTTGGGAGAACCTGAGACAGGGAGCTGGGGGCCTGGAAAGGAGAAGACACTCTATAAAGTGGGGGCTTGGGGGATGTTCCATAAGGGGAGATCCCAGAGCTCAAAGAAGAGGACAGGGGGTGCTTAGGAATTTGTGGGGAAGAGATCTGAAAAACGCGGGTGGAGTGGGAAAAGCCTGGTTTCCGAGAGGGGTCAGGGAGCAAGACAGTTCTGAATCTGGAGCCTGACCACGCCAATATGGGGACAGCAATGGCCAGAAGGAAGGAATTGTCATGTTGATGGACGGCCTCCTGCCAAGTCAGCTCCCAGCTCCTCAGAGCGGGTGTCGGTGTGCGGAGCTGTCAGGAGCCTCAGAGGCTGTATCCTGGGCTTTAGGGTCAGCCAGACCCGGGTTCCAGTGCTGTCCCTCCCTAGCCGTGTGACCTTGAATAAGGGACTTCACCTCTGGGCTTCCTTATCTGTCGGTAGGGACCGCTGATCTCACCTTCATGATGAGGCTGTTGTGATACTGTCTGTGGAGGAGGCCTTGTGCACACCCTAGGTTCTAGACGCATCTTGGCTCTTGTTACTTTGCCAGATCTCAGGAGTGGCCTCATTTGGGTGCCCAGTGATTGTTTTGGAATTTAGTGGGTATGGAAGTACCTAGTATGTACTGGGCGCTTGTGACAAGGACTGGTGGAAACTGTTGGGTATCAGGTGGAGGAGAGAGGTTATGATTGTTCCGAAAAGGGGTGGAGCTATGAGAGGTTGTGAACTGGGGTAGGGGGGCAGCTCTTGGAAGCAGGTGTGCATTGCCTCTGATCACTGTCAGCCCGGTTACCCTTGGCAAGTCACTTACCCTCTCTGAGACTCAGTTTGCTTATCTGCAAACCCTGAGGAGAACAGCACCTTGCCCTGGAAGGTTCATTTATTCATCTGACGAGTACTTTTGGATGGCTAGTGTGCCAGGCACTTTTCCCAGGGACTGGGGCTACAACTGTGAACAAAAATTCCTGCCCTTGATAGCACCACGGCAGGAGGGAGATAGAAAATAAATACAGAGAAGCGGCCGTAAATGATACAGTGTCACACTATGCTCATAACAAAAATTAAGGAAGAGGGAGGGGCCAGGACTGAGAAGGCCTCCCCTCGGAGGTGATACCTGAGTAGAGATCTGAGTGCAGTGAGGGAGTGAGCCCTGTGGATTTTGGAGGGAAGAGGAGTCCCTGCGGGGGAACGGTGTGTTCAAAGGCCCTGAGGTTGCGGATGCTTGGTACGTGTTCCCGTTAGAGGGAGGCAGCCTGTGTGACTGGGGCCAAGAGAAGGAGGAGGAGAAGGTGGGAGCTGCAGTCAGAGAGGGGACAGGGATCGTGCAGGGCTTTGTGAGTCACTGTGAGCACTCTGGCCTTTCTCTGAGTCAAACAAATGTGGTGGGTACATTTTCAGCACAGGAGGGACGTGAGCCAGTTGATGTTTTAAAATAATTCGTCTGGCTGCCGGGAAGACCGCAGGGCGGAGGTAGGTCTGCACGGGAGCAGGGAAAGAGTTGGGGGGCTGTTGCAGCGTCCAAATGGTGTTGGTCTGACTGGGGTGAGGAGGGAATGGGCAGAGGTGGTGGGATTTGGGTTCAGTTCTGAAGGATTTGCAAAGGGATCGGCTGATGAAGGCAGAGAAGGACAGAGAAATCGGGCCAGTGCCACTGTAGGACCCCAGAGGGAAGCCAGAGGGCAGAGGGGAGATTCCACCTTGGGGCAGTGGAGGTCATTTTGCCAAGTGAACAGGGGCTGGAGAATCGGGGCTTCCTCTTGGCTTTCCTTTTCTCATTAAGCGTGTGTTGACTGGCTGGTATGTTTCAAACCTCATGGGGGCTGGGGATACAGTGGTGAATAGGGCAGACTCGTCTGTGCCCTGGTTAAGGAGACAGGCACTGCATACCAAACACAGCTGCTGTTGCCACACACACACACAGAGTCGTATACAGATGTTCATGCAGTGTTATTCACAGTAGCTGGAAGTGGAAACAAACCACCCAAATGCCCATCGATGGAGGAATGGATAAGCAAAAGCACTCCGCCCACACTATGGAATATTATTCAGCCATTAAAAAGAATTAAGTACCGATTGATGCTACAAGATGGATGAACCCTGAAAATGTCATTCTTTTTTTTTTTTCTTAAAAAAATTTTATTTGGAGGGTAAGGGAGAGAGAAAGAGGGAGAGAAATATCAACATGTGGTTGCCTCTTGCAGACCCCCTACTGGGGACCTGGCCTACAACCCAGGCATGTGCCCTGATTGGGAATCGAACCAGTGACCCTTTGGTTTGCAGGCCAGCGCTCACTCCACTCAGCCACACCAGCCAGGGCAAAAACATCATTCTAAGTGAAAGAAGCCATATGCACAAAAATATATGATTTCATTTGTCTGAAATGTCCAGAATTAGCAAATCCATAGAGACAGAAAGTAGATTAGTGGTTGCCTAGGGCTAAGGGATGGTGGAATGTGGAGTGACTACTAATGAGAACAGGATTTACTTTTATTTATTTTTTTAAGGGGGGGTCGAAGGGAGGAAGAAGGAGGGAGAGAAGCATGGACAAGAGAGACATTAATCAGTTGCCTCTCGTACACGCTCTGACTGGGAACCGAACCTGCAACCTAGACATGTGCCCTGACTGGAATCAAACCCGTGACCTTTCCTTTGCAGGGTGACACCCAACCAACAGAGTCACACCAGTCAGGGCCAGCATTTCTTTTTGGGGTGATGAAAATGTTTTGGAATTCGATGGTGGTGAGGGGTGCACAGCACTGTGGTTATAATAAAGACTATTTAGCTGCACACTTTTTAAAAGGTTTTTTATGTATTTTTAGACAGAGGGGAAGGGAGAGAGAGGGAACTAAACATCAATATGTGGTTGCCTCTTGCACGCCCCTTACTGGGGACCTGGCCCACAACCCAGGCATGTGCCATGACTAGGAATTGAATCCGTGACCCTTTAGTTCGCAGGCCTGTGCTCAATCTACTGAGCCACATCAGCCAGGGCTAGATCTTTTTTTTTTTAGTGGAAAAATGTAGCTGTCCTAGGTTCACTGAGGGAGAGGGCCTCAATGTTGAGAGAATGGGGGCTGTTGCTCAATGTGGAGCAGTTAGCCAGGCCCAGGGAGGTGGAGAGGATCTGTGAAGGCACAGAGACAGCAAGTGCAAAGGTCCTGAGGCCCAGGCAAGATTCCAAGCCTTGGGTCTGACTTTGGGCAGGTGGGCAGAGTGTTTGTCCTGAGGGCTGTAAGCAGGGATGAGGGATGAGGCTGTACTCAGGGGTGGGCAGGTGAGGAGAGGGAGGAGGAGGTGGAGACCTCCTGCCGGAAGACCTGAAGATCCTAGTGGAGTTCAGTGCGGAAGATCTAGAGAGAGGTGAGGGACAGGCTCTGAGGAGGGCCCAGAAGTGCGAATTCTGTGCAGATGAGAGGGGTCGGGGCTGGGTGCAGCCCAAGGGCGTGGCGCTCTTTTGCCTGCGCAGGTGCAGGACAGACCTCGTGTTATCTGACTGGGAGCTCCCCAGGGCCCAGCTGCCCCACCTGGAAGAGAGTTTCTGAGGGAGTGGATGGGGTGAGGGGTGCTGGGCTGTCCCCGTGCCCTGAGCAACTGCCTTAGGGCACACCCAGCTCCGAACTGTGACCCATTCCGCCTGTGACACCTCCTGCAGCCCCAGGTGCATGGCCCTGGGTGACTCTTCCCTGGGCCTCTGGTTCTGCCCACTGGAGGACCTGGCCCAATGGTGTCCTCAGGAGGTGCTTGCGCAATGAATCGAATGAATGAATGAGTGAGAGAACTAACCTTTACTGAGCACCAATCATGCGCCAGACACTGTTCCAGGTAAGGGGACTACAACAGCGAACTGAAGTCCCCTCTGATGGTCACATCCCAGGGAGGGGGTGCACCAATTCACAAGTGAATAGACAGTATTCAGGTGTTCAGACAGGGGACAGTGGGTATGGGAGGGAAATAAAGCAGGAACCCGGGGTGTGAGAACCAGGTTAGGGATGGTATTCTTACATAGTCTGGTCAGAGAGTTTCTTGTTGAAAGGGTGATGTTTGGAGCAAAGAATTGAACTTAGTGGGTGAGTTAGGCCTATGTAAATTTGAAAGAGGGCATTCTTGGCAGAGGGAACACTTGTGCAAAGGCCCTGAAGCAGGCTTGTGCTTGAAGCGGAGGAGGAGTCCAAGGAGGTTGGGGATGGGGTCAGAGAAGGTGCTCCAGGGGGTGTGCAGGGCCTGGGGGCCGTAGTGAGGACTTGGGTTTTCCTCTGAACACAGTTGCAGCCATGGAGGGGTTTGGAGGAGAAAAGGGACAGGATCTCACTCAGATTTATGTAGATCCCTCTGGCCACTGTGCAGAGAACAGAAAGAACTGAGTCCCCTTTGGCGGTTCTCCAGCGTTAAGCGGGAAAATACTGTAGCTGTCCCATGTCCATTGAGGCAGAGGGCCTTAGAGCTGAGGGAATGGGGCCTGTCTGTTTACACTGGGGACCCCCCCAACCTGCCACCGACCCATTCAACCCCTCCCCTGTGCTGGGATGCCTCCGGAAGTGGAACAGCCACACCCCCTCCGTGGGACCCAGCATTGTGACGAGTTGAGTGTCGGCAGATCAGCACGTGCACCCTGAAGGGCAGGGGCAGCTGTGGGAGGGTCCCTGCAGCCGCCTTCCTGCTGGGAAATGAAGGACTGGGTGTGACTTGGTGGTTGAGAATTTTTTCCCTCAGGGTTGGTGAGGACCTCGATAGCACAGTAAAACAAAGCAGTGCAATTAATTTTAATATATTTTATTTTTCCCAGTATGTGCTAAATATTATTTGCATGAGTAATCAATAGTTTTTAAGTGGTTAGTGAAACGGCTCATGTTCCGTTCTCAATTCAAAGGCTGCATATGCATTGGAGATTCTTGCTCTTTATTAAATAGGGTTTGGAAAACTTAGATTCAAGGGGCACTCAGGGTGTTCCAAGCATACTTGTTCATTGAAGATTGGTTTTTCAATTTAAATTTATTAGAAGCAAATAAAATTCGGAATTCAATCCCTGTCACCCTGGCCATATTTCCAGTGGTCATGTGTGGCCAGTGGCTCCCGTCTGGGAAGCCTAGGGCTGCCGCCTCCTGAGCCGGACCCAGGTCCAGAGTCAGCAGGTGTCGTCTCCCAGAACCCTCTCTGAGGGCCCAGGGCTGCTTGGGCTTCTGTGGGAGACCCATCAGGGCAGAACTGTATGGGTGGGAGCGCATCCCCCTTGTATTGTAAATGGTGGTTTTCTAGACGAGGGACCGACAGTGCCTGTGTTACCTCCGTAAAAGGCTTTGTAGCGTCGGGGTTGGTCAGAATGCCTTCAGTGGCAGGGAAAAACCCACCCCTGTGCCTCTGCGGCTGCAACCAGGCGTGTCCATGATGGCTACGGGTGCAGCCCAGCACAAAATCGTAAACTTACTTAAAACATTACTTAGTTTTATGCTAAGTTTTATTCCTTAGATACGCAGATTTCCTGTATTAGTGATCACAAACTTGGGACCTGGTCAATGATTTTTAAAGATTATCGAAAGTGCCGCGGCATAATTAGGTTTATTACGTGAGGAGTTTCCTGCTTCTCTGTGGTGGCGGATACCACGAAAATTATTCACGAACCTGTTTTTTTGCTCAGCAGTTTTCATTAGTGTTTGTGTCCTTAATGTGTGGCCCAAGAGAGCTCTTCTTCTTCCCACGTGGCCTAGAGACGCCAAAAGGTTGGTCACCCCTGGCCTAAACCCTTAAGGAAGGCTTTATCTGCCCCAACCAGAAGCCTCAAGGTAGGGCAGGTCCATAGCACAGTCAGCAGTTTCCTGCTCTGGCCTGCAGCGAGGAGTGGCCTCTTTTTCACCCACACGGCCCTTCCAGCCACAGGCAGGGGAGAGACCTGCGCCCTCCCGTGGCTCCTCGGAAAACCCAAAAGGGACAGTGGCCTGGCTGTGCCCGCCGTGCTAGCCCGCAGGCCTCTGCACAAGCTGGGGGACTGCCCAGAGCGTGCGTCCCCTTGTCTCTGCATGGTCCATTTCAGCTCATCTTGTGTGTGTGTGTGTGTGTGTGTGTGTGTTTAATATGTTATTTATTTAATTTTAGAGAAGTGGGAAGGGAGGGAGAAAGAGAGGGAGAGAAACAACAATGTGTGATTGTTTCTAGCGCACCCCCAGCTGGGGATCTGGCCGGCAACCCAGGCACATGCCCTGACTGGGAATTGAACCGGTGACCCTAGGTAGCACCCACATGCTGTCTCTGGACACTCGGACTGTTTGTTCCTCTAGATCAGCGATTTTCAACCCTTTTTTATCTCATGGCACACATAAAGTAGTTACTAAAATCTGACAGCACACCAAAAAAATACATATTTTTGCTGATCTGACCAACAAAAAGATCAGGTTCATTCACACAAGGTGGCTATTGTGTTGGCTGTTGTCATTTTTTTTTTTAAGATTTTATTTATTTTTAGAGAGGGAAGGAAGGGAGAAAGAGAGAGAGAGACATCAATGTGCGGTTGCTGGGGGCCGTGGCGTGCAACCCAGGCATGTGCCCTGACTGGGAATCGAACCTGCGATGCGTGGTTTGCAGCCCGTGCTCAATCCACTGAGCTATGCCAGCCAGGGCAGCTGTTGTCATTTTTTAACTTGACAGTCTAAGGGGAAAGAGGCCAGTGTCCCTGACTAAACAGTCAGGAATTGCATCTGTTAAAAATTTTATGTATTAATCAGAGAAAGGGGCAGGGAGGGAGAAAGAAACATCAATTGGTTGCCTCTTGCACGCCCCCAAATGGGGACCTGGCCCACAGTCCAGGCATGTGCCCTGACCGGGAATCAAATTTGTGACCTTTCAGTTTGTAGGACAACACCTAACCCACTGGCACCAGTCAGGGCCATGTTTTAACAATCCCTGAGGCACACTGGTTAAACATCGCTGTCTGGATCTCCGCAGGGGCTGTGCGCCTGGCCAGGACGCTCCATCCCCAGGGCTGTAGCCCCTTCTCTTTGGGAGACTCAATGCCCTGTCTTCTCTGTGAATCCTCGGAGTATCTCCGCTATGCAGAGGACAGTACCAAGTAGACGTGGACAGTTGAAAGACTATTTAAAGAAAAAAATACAAGCCCTGGCTGGCATAGCTCAGTGGATTGAGCGCGGGCTGGGAACCAAAGCATCGCAGGTTCGATTCCCAGTCGGGACACATGCCTGGGTTGCAGGCCATGGCCCCCAGCAACCGCACATTGATGTTTCTCTCTCTCTCTCTCTCCCTCCCTTCCCTCTCTAAAAATAAATAAATAAAATCTTAAAAAAAAAAGAAAAGCTAACATTAAAAAAATATATTAAAAAAAAGAAAAATACAAATCCATGTATATTCTTTAAGTAGCCTTTTGGTTGTCCATATCTATTTGATAGTCTTCCATGTAATTGAGTACATGCCTATGAAAGTATTTTGATATATAGTTTTAATAAATATAGTAATTTTCATACACATATACATCTATGGGAATATATTTAGAAGGCCCACCAATCATCAGTGCCCTGCTCAATACATTCTCCCTGGCTGGACACAGCCACGGAACTGGCCCCGATGCAGAGCCAGCGTCCCTCCCTGCCTGGCTCCCCCGCTCTCCCTCACGCGCTCTCCCAGCTCCCACCCCTCCCCCAGATAACCTCCACTGGCTCATCCGACACCATAGGTTAGTTTTGCCTGCTTCTCGAAGCTTCCCATCAAGGTGTGAGTGAAGGCAAGAGAGGTCACTGGCCTTGAAAGTTGAATTGCTGCTCAAATACCCATCTATCTGGGATAAAGCTTAGGCAGCTACTTTGTGATATGTGATCCACTTATCAAACTTTTTTTTTCTAGTCCCTACAGAGTAGTTTTAAGGGAAGCATCTGGAGCAACTGTGGTCATTCTCCAAGCAGGCACAGTGGGCCCTGCTGGTCACCATCCCCCCATCCTGGCCCCCAGAGGGTGGAGCTGTCCTAACCTCCAGCCGCCCTGGCTGGGGAACTGTTCCCCAACCCTCCTCATCTTTCATGGCCTTCCTCAAATGTCCCCACCTCCCTCAGCCTGCACCAAGGCCCCTGACGGTGCCGGCCGCTGCTATCCCTGCCCAGGTATTGGGGTGGAGCCCCCCGGCCTGCGACCCAGCAGGCCCTGAGTCCCCGAGGTGGATCGGAAGTCCCGGGCCCTGCTGGGTCCTGGGTGCCCAGCATAGCCGCACTCAGGCCTGGCCCTCGGGGACTGAGGAAACGTGTAATTAATAAATGAAGGATCAGATGGCTTCTTCGGCCACACAGGCGAGTTCAGAGTCACCACGGAAGCGTCGGCCCTTTACCTCCTGGGCCCCAGAGACCTCCCGCCCTGGTCCCCAGACCGGCCACTCCTTCCCGAGGAGGGGGAGTGGGCCACTGCGCACTGGTGAGGGCCTCATTCCCGTCCTCGTGCCTTTTCTCAGCTCAGGCACTCTGTAAACCCCCTTGGAGTTGCCGCCCAGAAAAGTGGCAGGCGCTGGACCTGTGTGCAGCGGTGTCTGGCCTGGTCCTGAGGACAGAGGTGGACCCAGATACCCATGACACAAGCTCTCAGGGGTGACACGGGCGGTGTAGGAGCCCAGAGGAGGCCCTGGGGAAGCCCCGTCCAGTGGACACACAGTGTCAGCCCTGGGTGTGGTTTTAACTTCTGTCAGTAGCCACATTTTTTTTTTTTTTACCGTAGAAAGAAACAGGTACAAATAATTTTAATGATATATTTATGATACCTGATACATCCTCAATATTGTCATTTCAACTTGTAATCAATATTGTAAAATTTTGAAATAATTTACTCTTTCTTGCACACTCCGTCTTCTTTTTTTTTTCAAGATTTTTATTTATCTATTTTTAGAGACGGACAGGGCGGGAGAAAGAGAGGGAGAGAAACATCAGTGTGTGGTTGCCTCTTGTGAGCCCCATAGTGGGGACCTGGCCTGCAACCCAGGCATGTGCCCTGACTGAGAATTGAACCAGTGACCCTTCGGTTCTCAGACTAGCACTCGGTCCACTGAGCTACACCAGCCAGGGCCATCTTCTAAATCTGGTGTGGCTTTGCTGCTTAGAGCTTGGATGAGTCTGGAACAGCCACCCAGCAAGGGACTGCTGTGTTGGGCAGTGCAGGGGGTAGCTCGGCACCCAGGGGTCTGGCCTGGCGACTGGGTGGCAATGGGGGCTTCATCGAACTGGGCGGCGGGGGGAGGACAGGTTTTTGGGAAGCGCTGCAGTCAGTGGGGCTGTGGTCTGGGTGAGGGCCCTGAGGGTCAGCTGGAAGGCAGCCTAGCCATTCGTTTGTCCAGTCCTTTCTTTGTCACCTGTCCTTTGCCAGGCCAGTGCTGGGGGCAGGGGTAACCAGGGCTGTGTGTGGGGACAGGAGCTCCCAGGAAGCGTGCAGTTCAGGGGCCACAGTGAGAGGCGGAAGTCCGGGCTTGCCCCGAAGTGTGTGCTGGACTTGCTGGGCTGGAGAGACCAGTGGCCTTCGTCATCAGCTCCCACAGCTGGAGATGGGGCCCAGGCCTGTCCTGAGTCTCAGGGACGGAGAGTTTGACCTTCCAGCCGAGAGGGACCTTCCCGAGGATATCGAGGGCAGGTGACTCACTCAGCTCTCCAGGACCCTCATCACCAGCCTTCTCCTCCACAGGTAAGAGCAAGGAGGCGGAGATTAAGAGAATCAACAAGGAACTGGCCAATATCCGCTCCAAGTTCAAAGGTAGGTGGGGGTCTGGGCTCCTGGGTCTGAGGGAAGAGGGGGCTGGGACTCCCAGGGATTCACAGGTGTGATTCTGCCTCATCTGGCCTCCCTCCTCTTTCCTCCTTCCTCTGGCCCAGGGGACAAAGCCTTGGATGGCTACAGTAAGAAAAAGTATGTGTGTAAACTGCTCTTCATCTTCCTGCTTGGCCATGACATTGACTTTGGACACATGGAAGCCGTGAACTTGCTGAGCTCCAACAAGTACACAGAGAAGCAGATAGTGAGTGTGGGGCGGAGGGGCTGGGGGCTGCGTTCCTGGGTTTGCGGGCCGAGGGGCTGGCCGCATGGACTCTAGGGTCTGAGGGTCGAGGCCTAGGACCGAACAACCACAGGCCCCCTGCCCCCCCCCCTCCAGGGTTACCTGTTCATCTCCGTGCTGGTGAACTCGAACTCTGAGCTGATCCGGCTTATCAATAACGCCATCAAAAATGACCTGGCCAGCCGCAACCCCACCTTCATGTGCCTGGCCCTGCACTGCATCGCCAACGTGGGCAGCCGCGAGATGGGCGAGGCCTTCGCCGCCGACATCCCCCGCATCCTGGTGGCCGGGTAAGGTGCTGGAGACCGTGAGGGGTGGGAGGGGGTAGTGGATGGGGGAGGCGAGGCCCAGCCAAGTTTGAGGCTCAGAGAGGTTGTCACCTGCCCAAGGTCTCCCAGCCATGGGTTGCAGCTTGCTGTGGGGGACAGGAGCCCCCAAGGGCATTTAGTAGAGGCACCCGACCTAGCCTGGGGGATCAGGGAGGGCTTCCCAGAGGAAGTGGCATCAGGCCGGGGCCCGGGTGAGCAAGAATTATTGGCCGTGGGAAGGGGAGAGGCTTGAGGGGCAGTGGCCGTCCTGAGTCGGGAGGTCACTCAGCAGATGTTCCTGGAGCACGTGCGATATGGCGGGCATGAGAGGGCAGGAGTGAACAGGCAAGGGCTGTGGTGCCCACCCTTAGGGAGTTCAAGTTCCTCGGGGTCCCAAAGAACAAACGCAGGGACAAGGAAGAGGAGTCCAGATGGTGACATGCTCCGAAGGAAATGAAATCAGGGAGCAGGGGGCAGGATGGTGGGGAGGACGCCACTGCAGCTGAACATGTCTGGGAGGGTCTCCCGGGAGCTGATGTGGTTTGATGCTAGAATGCTGAGAGCGTAGTCATGCAAAAACCGTCGGAGGGAGAGTCCCGAGCAGAAGGAACAGCAGCGCAAATGGGCCTTGCGGTGGGCGAGAGCCTCGCACATTCACGGAACCGAGTGATGGTGTTTGTGGCCGGAGTGTGGTGAACAGGAGAGAGAGACAGGTTTGGATTTCATTGTGATTGATGGGGGAGGCAGGTAGGTGACCCGAGCGGCTTTGTCGTTTTAAAGATTTTGTTTATTTATTTATTTTTAGAGAGCGGGGAAGGGAGGAAGAGGAACATCAATGTGTGAGAGATATGTTAATTAGTAGTTGCCTCTCGCTTCCCTCCAACCCGTGGGACCTGACCCATAGCCCAGGCATGTGCCCTGATCTGGAATCGAACCTGCGACCTTTTGGTCGGCAGGATGATGTCCAACCCGCTGAGCCACACCACTCAGGGCTGGCTTTGTAGTTTTAAAAGGTCATGCAGCTTAGTGTGGGAAAAGGTAGGACTTGTATTTCTGGCAACATGTGGTCTAGATTCCTCCCTGATGTTTTGTTATAACCCAGCTCTTGACATTAAATAAAAGAGGAGAGGAAATGTCCTTCCAGGTGTTCGTGAGCTAGCAGGAAAGTAAGGACAGGCCTCGAGCTAAGAGCAGCCCAGGGCCCGGAGAGGTCAGAGGAGCGTGGGAGCCAGGTTTTGCTCAGCGGGCATTGGGTGGCCTGGGTGAGCAGGGTTCATGGCGGGGGAGAGGGGGGCTGCGGCCTCTGGGAACAAAAGACAGAGTTTGTCCAAGGAGAGGCTCCAGAGACCTCAGCTCAAAGTGAACGTGATCTAGAAATAACCCCCGAAGGGACTCTGAGTGAAATTACTTGATGTAAAATAAGTATGTGCAATAGGTCCCAACAAATATGAGAATGATTTAAACAGTGGAGCAAAGCGCAAGCAGGTTTGGAAAAGACACGGGGAATATCACAGATTTTTAAAAAAATTAAGCAGTTGGTTTAGCGGCAGAATAGGTGCAGTCAAAGCAGAATTAAACAGGCAGTAGAACTGAAGAAATTAATTAATGAGAATGCAGCCCAGAGAAGCAAAGAGTGGAAGTTTGTAAAAACAGAAGTTCAAAGTCGTGGAGGGTAATGCTATTCAGAGTTCTAGAAAGAGAAAGGAAAGAACATGACAGAGGCACAGTTTGAGCAGGTAACAGCTGAGAATATTCCAGAGCCCTTGGAAGAGGCTGATCCTCAGATTCAAGTGGCCTAGGAAATAGGTACTACAGCCCTGGCTGGTATGGCTCAGTGGGCTGAGTGACCGCCTGCGAACGGCAGGGTCGCCAGTTTGATTCCCAGTCAGGGCACATGGATGGTCTGATGAAGTCCCTCGGGGAGGACATAGCAGGGATGGCCCAGTGTGTTGGGATCTGGGACCTGGGGAGAGAAAGGAGGAACATGCGCCCTGGACTCTGGCTCAGAACTCGGAGAAGCAGCTTTCCCAGAGAAGGGAGCGGGTAGGTGTGGTGAGTGCTGCCAACAGTTTCTTTTTTTAATTTTATTTATTTTTAGAGAGAGGGGAAGGGAGGGAAAGAGAGGGAGTGAAATACTGATGCATGAGACAGAAACATTGATGTGTTGTCTCTCGCACGCCCCCAACCAGGGACTTGGCCCACAACCCAGTCATGTGCCCTGGCCAGGAATTGAACCAGTGACCTTTCAATTAGCGGGCCAGCACTCAGTCCACTGAGCCACACCAACCAGGGCGAGTCTCTTTAAGACAAGGGTAACCAGTCACTGCTGGCTTAGGCGAGACAGAGGTTGCTGGCTACCCTGGGCCTGGGAATTTGGCACCCCCTGAGGGTGGAGAAGACCCGTGTGACAGACGCACATGAGCCTAAGCGATGTCCCTGGTTCGAGGGAGGGGTGACTGCCAGCGGCCGCGCCCTGCCACAGCTGGGGCTGGGCCAGGCCGGCTGAGTGTAGCAGGTGCTCCATGCTGGAGACTTGCTTCTACCGTCACTGGGGACTGCAGGGACTTTCCTTGAGGTAGATTTTTTTTTTAACTGAGATATAATTCACATAACATAAAGTTCACTGTCTTAACTGTTTTAAAGGGTACAATTCATCAGTCTTCAGCGTATTCACAGCGTTGTGTGACCTGCACCGCTAAGCCCCGGGGAGAAGCCCCGCACCCGTTAGCACTCCATGCCGCAGGCCCTCCATCTCCACCCCCCGGCAACCATGAATCTGCTTCTGTCCAGATGTCCCTGTTCTGGGCATTTCTGTAAACAGATTTCATATCAGTGGAGTCCTACTGGCTTTTTGTGTCTGGCTTCCTTCACCCGTGTTGTAGCATGGGTCAGAATTTTCATTCTTTTTTTTTTAAGATTGTATTTATTTTTAGAGAGAGGGGAAGGGAGAAAGAGAGGAAGACATCAATGTGTGGTTGCCTGTTTAGTGCCCCCTACTGGGGACCTGGCCTGCAACCCCCTAGGCATGTGCCCTGACTGGGGTTTGAACCAGCGACGCTCTGATTCACTGAACCACACCTGTCAGGACTCATTCCTTTTCATGGCTGAGTAATAATGGTCTATTATTGGATATACCACATTTTATTTATTCATTCATAAAAAAGATTCCACCTGTTGGCTGTTATGTTGTAATGTACACATTTGGGTTTTCAGGTCTCTCGTGCAGATGCCTGGGTGAGGAACCGCTGAGTCACATTGGGCCGAGTCTTATTTAAAAGGAAACAGTTGCAGTTGAATTCCCCCTCGGGTCCCTCTGATCACCTCTCCGTCTTCCCCTCTGCCCCCACCCCCATCCCGGTCCCTGAAATCCAGTGGTTATTATTCTCATGTATGTTTTGTCCATTTATACCTGCGCTCAGCCTCCAAATTATGTAATTTTAAACTTCACGCACTTGGTATCATAGTCTCCATTTAACTTAACCAAGTTGATAAATAGCTCTTACTCCTTGGTTTGGTATCTGGACGTGGCCCTGCCTGTAACCAGAGACGGTAACAGAGCTCCCCTCCTGAGAGGACTGTGGCAAGGACTGAACAAGTGGATACACAGGAGCTCTTGGTACCGGGCAGGGCCCAGAGTGAGGGCCTGGGAGGCGGGAGCGGGGATGATGTGGGTGAAGGATGCGCGTTCTTCCAGCGTTGTCTTGCGGCCACCCCTTCCGCCGCTGTCCGCTGTGGATCTGATGACAGCCTGGCAGTGAAGGTTCTGGGGTGGTCACCTGGAACACCGTGGGGTGGGACATTGTGTGCAGAGATTTTGCCTTATTAAGTTGCTCAGTTTCCCGCTCCCCTGGCACCTCATTGGAGAGGCCTTCCTCCAGAGGAGCGTGCCCAGCATGTCTTGCTCATACCTGCCCTGGTTTGCGCTATAACTCCGAGCCCAAATGGTATCGAGTGTGTGTGCTCGGTTACCGATGTCTCCAGCGAGGACGTAAGCTCTGGGTCCGCCGTTCTGTCCTCAGCGCTGGGGCCCTGTAGGTACTTAATGAGTGCAGGGCCCGGCTTGACGTTTTGCTCCGCCAGGGACCCCCCAGGCTGCTGAGATGTGGGCCCTGCCAGCAACCAGGCAGGATCCGGATCCGCCCTCTCATTGCAGGGTCTGCTTTCTCACCCTCTCATTGGCTGTCTGCCTGGGAGGTGGGAGAGAGGAGGGGGGTTATGGGGGCTGGGTCACGCTGAGCCCTCCCACCCCACTGTGCCCCTGCAGGGACAGCATGGACAGCGTGAAGCAGAGTGCCGCCCTGTGTCTGCTGCGGCTCTACAAGGCCTCACCCGACCTGGTGCCCATGGGCGAGTGGACGGCCCGCGTCGTGCACCTCCTCAACGACCAGCACATGGTGAGGCCTGCTGCTGTATCCCCAAGACCTGTCCCTGCCCTTGCTGTCCAACTGGAGGCCCAGGGAGTCCCACCCTTGCCCTGGATTGCCCAGGGTGCCCTCCTCTGTCTCTCTCCTTACCCAGGACCTAGACACCCCGGTCTGGTCTCCCCCATGCTTGTTACTCACCCAAGGGTCCTGGAACCTCCCTCCTCTATTTATGACACCCAGCTGGCTGCCCAGGGGTCCCATCCAGGGTCCCCGACACCAACACCCACCCATCCCCTCAGAAAAGTTCTAGCCTCCGTCTCTGACACCTAGGGGTTCCCCTGTGCCTATGGTCTGCTGGGCCTGCACAGAGACACTGACCTCTGTCCCCACCCCCAATACTCCCAGTTCCTCCACAGTCCCCTGACGTCCGCCGCACTCGTGTCCCCATTGGCCCTCCTCCCAGGGCCCTGACCTGCGGCTCCTCTGTCCCTGCAGGGTGTGGTCACGGCCGCGGTCAGCCTCATCACCTGTCTCTGCAAAAAGAACCCAGATGACTTTAAGACGTGCATCTCCCTGGCCGTGTCTCGCCTGAGCAGGGTGGGTGTAGCCTCGCAGGTGGCGGCTCTGGCACCTCCTTCCCCTGGGGCATGGCTGTGGTCACTCTGGATCTCAGCTGGACTCATCTGGCTCGGCCATGAGTGACACCACCTTCCTGGGCCTCAGTTGTCCCTTCCCATCAGCGCAGATGGAAGCAGAGCCCACCTCACAACACAGCTGCTGTGAATTAATCCGTAGAAGCTGCTAGAACAGGGTCCAGTATGTGTTGAGTGCCCAGGAAGTGAGAGCCGCTCTCCTGAGTCATCCCCTCCCCTCCGCCCCGCCTTCTGCCCGCTCTGCCTTTCTTCCTCCTGCTTTCTCTGCCTTCCTCTGCCCCTTTCCCCTGCCTCTCCCTCCCTCTGCTCCTCTCTTCCTGCGCCCTGTCCTGGGGATGTGCCCTGAGGCCTCCTATGTGCCTGGCTCTGCTTGACCGACAGGGAGCCTGGATGGGTCAGGCCTCAGCCTTCTAGAAGCTCCCTGTCCTGTTGGAGGAGGGGGAGGTGTGTGGCAGGGCAGGCCGATTCAGTCACAGATTGTCACAAAAGGGGAGGTTCATGTTGTGGAGGCAGCATAGGGCTTTGTAGGCCCTGAAGGAAGCACTTAGCCCCTCTCTGGAAATCTGGAAAGGCTTCCTGGGAGAGGTGATCCCTGAATTGAGACTTGGAGTAAATACAAACATTTTCTGGGCTGGTAAGAAGAGGCCTGGGCTCTCGAGCAAGAGTACAGCACAGTGGCCCATTTATTCAGTCACTTTCTCTCTCACTCACCGCACAGAGGAGCAGGCCCGTGGGCCGGCTGATGGGGGTGGAGCGCAACGCCGTCGAGGGGGTGGTGCAGAATGTGCTGAGGATGCTTCTTGGAGAAGGGGTTTCCATGGTTGAGTAGGAGTTTGCCGTGAGGAAACAAAGACACAGCCCTTCACTGCTTTCCCACCTGTCGACCAAGCCTTTCTCATGTCTGACCTGTTACTGGGCCCAGGGTCCCAACTCCTGCCCTGAGCAGCTTCCAGTTTCAGGGGTGGACTTCGGGGAAGCAGTCTCCCCACGTGTCTGTGATGTGCACTCGGTGGACCTGCCAGGGCTTGGGGACAGCACAAGGTGGAGTTGGGTGCTCACAGTAGGGACTCAGATTGGCAGAGACTTCTGCCCACCCAAGACAGCCCAGAGCCTCCCAGACACTCCCTGCGTGCCCGGGGCTCCCTTTCGCCCCAGCCTCAGCTTCCCTCACCGCCTTGGGAAGGCAGCCGTCACTCCACACCTTGCTGGTGCCCTCACCCCCCCAAGCCTCACCTCCCTTCTCCTGTCCCCAGATCGTCTCCTCGGCATCCACCGACCTCCAGGACTACACCTACTACTTCGTCCCTGCGCCCTGGCTGTCGGTGAAGCTGCTGCGGCTGCTGCAGTGCTACCCCCCACCAGGTACCGCCGATCCCACGGGGCTGGGGCCTGGGGGGTCCATGTCAGAGTTTCTCAGAGGCAGCCCGTGCCTCTGGCCCTGCTCCTCGCCCGCAGCGGGCTCCCTCCACTGTCTGACCTCACAGAGTAGTGTCGAGGGACCTGGTGCTGGGATGCTCAGCACAGAGCAGGTGCTGGTGGAGCAGTTCTCTTTAATTCAGCTTGGTGCTGAGCAGCTGCCGTGGGCCTGGGGCCAGTGCGAGGCCCTGAGTTGTCATAGCTAGCCACTTGTGTGCGTGGGTATCTTTGTGTGTGTGTCTGTGTACACGTGCATCTATGTGCCTGCATGTCTGTGCATGTATGCCCATGCGTGTGTGGGCACACGCTGGAACTGCATATGTGATTGGGCAGCTCCAAAGGCCTCTCTCAGCCTGTGAAAGCTAGTGGTGACTTCTGCCTTCTGGCCCTGGGGAACCCTCCTGTCCCCTCTGGCTCTCATGTGGTAAAGAAGGGCTTAGGTAGAATCTAAGCCTCCTTTTATCTCAGAAACCCCAACTTACAATTTTGGGATGTGCCCAGGGCGGGCATCTCACTCACTCTGCTGCTCTGTGTTGTGGGAATTGCAACCACGGCCCAAGCAGAGACTGCTGGGCAGGGAGAGGCTGTCTCCAATTCATTTCCAAGTGATTTATTTTTAAAGATGTTATTTATTTCCAGAGAGAGGGGAAGGAGAGAGAAAGAGAGAAACATGAATGTGTGGTTGCCTTTCACACACACCCAGCCGGGGACCTGGCTCACAAGTCAGGCACGTGCCCAGACTGGGACTCGAACTGGTGACCTTTTGGTTCGCAGGCCTGCACTCAATCCACTGAACCACACCAGCCAGGGCATCCAAGTGATTACTTACTTACTTACTTACTTATTTTAAAGTTAAGCAGATTTTTTTAAAAGGCTTTATTTATTTATTTTTAGACAGAGGAAAAAGGGAGGGGAAAGAGAGGGAGAGAAACATCAGTGTGCGGTTGCCTCTCGTATGCCCCCTACTGGGGACCTGGCCCTCAGCCCAGGCACGTGCCCTGACTGGGACTCCAACCAGTAGGTTACAGGCCGGCACTTAATCCGCTGAGCTCCACCAGCCAGGGCATCCACGTAGATTTTTCATAGGTATTGTGAAAAGTTTTCCAACATGCAAAGAAGTCGAGAATACCCGTCACCTAGAGTTCACGTGCTTCTTGTATGCACACTCTTATTTCGTTACATATTTCTGACATTTAAGAGGTCATTACAGATATGATGTTTTGCCTTAAATATTTTGTTATGCGTTTCTCAAAACTATGACAGTTTTTTTCCCAACAGCTGATCAACCCTCATACTTCAAACTGACAAGGATTCCCTAATGAACTCTGATACCCACTGTGGTTTACCCTGATTTCCCCAAAATTCTTCCACAGGCAGTACAAACTGGGATCTAACTGAGACACTAGTATTGAATTTGATTATTATTTCTCATAAATCCTCCCTAGATCCGGAAGATTAACTCCCTTTATTCCAGGACTTTGACTTTCACCCAGCCGTTTATCATAAAAATTTCAAATGTGAAGATACAGCTTCCACAAGCCGTGCATTACAGCCCGTTCGCGCGTACCTAGACCCGGTGGAGCTTGTTAACAGTGGCCGGACACACGTCTTTACCTGCTTGGGTTGCGGACATCATAACACTCCCTGACCCCGAAATATTTCCACACACGTGTCCCAGAACACTGCATAAACCCACAGTGTCCCTATCGTACTTCAGAAGATTCGAAATAACTTCACAGTGTCGTTTGCTGTCCAGGCACCAAACTGCCCCAATTGTCCATAGCATTATTTTTTTATGGCTTAAAAAACACACACACACACCTTGGCTGGTGTGGCTCAGTGGATTGCGCGCGGGCCTGTGAACCAAAAGGTCGCCAGTTCGATTCCCAATCAGGGCACATGCCTGGGTTGCAGGCCAGGTCCCCAGTAGGGGGCACTCAAGAGGCAACCACACATTGATGTTTCTCTTTCTCCCTCCCTTCCCCTCTCTCTAGAAATAAATAAATAAAATCTTTAACTATATATATAGTACAACCTAGGACCAGAAATTAAATCTGATTTTGTCTTTGTCGTTATGTCTAGAATAGCCTCCCCACTGCCCCGCCCACCACCGCCTACTCCTGAAGGACGTGGGAGAGCTCTGTGTTACGGGCTGTCCCACCTTCTGGGTTCGGCTGTTGGCCGTCGTGTGTCCTTGTGCTCTTTCTGAATGCCTGATGGGTTTGGGTGCGACACTTTCGCTGAACCCTTGACAGCTGTACCATCCATGGGGCGTTGCCACGCGTTCCCTGGAAGGGCAGTTGCCCGGGTCTCTGTGAACCTCTGCTTGGCGTCTGTCTCAGGCATTCGGACTTCTCCGTGGGAAGGCAAGTTCCAGGGTGTCTCTGGGGAAGGTTCCTGGGACTTTCTTGGCCTGTGAGAAGCCTGAAGAGCATCTGTGCTGTAGTAGGGGAAACTGAGGCTCACAGGGGCGGAGTCTCCTGCCCAGCAGGGTCAGAGTGGGGCAGGAGGCGAGCCCGGGTCTGGAGTCGGGTCCACTGATGGCATTTCTCCCACCTCCTCTGGCCTCCTGGGGCCCCAGGCAGGGCTAAGGGAACAGGGACGCTGGCTTCAGGGTCCACTCCCTTCCTGTGGCCTGGCCCCTGGCCTATGAGCTGGGTGAGCAGAGCGCTCAGTCCCAGGGCGGGCCCTCCCCCTCCCTCTCCCTCTCCCTCTCCCCAGAGGATGCGGCTGTGAAGGGGAGGTTGGTAGAGTGTCTGGAGACCGTGCTCAACAAGGCCCAGGAGCCACCCAAGTCCAAGAAGGTCCAGCACTCCAACGCCAAGAACGCCATCCTCTTTGAGACCATCAGCCTCATCATCCACTACGACAGGTGCCCCCCTGGGGTCTGGGGGGCTGGGGAGGGGGCCGGGGCCCGGACTCCTGGGTCCCCAGGAAGTGGGTGTGGGAGCCGTGACTTGAGGTGGAAGGAGGATGAGGTTGTTCAGTGTCACCCCAGTAGGTTGGTGTGGCCCCTGCCGGGGGGGTGGGGGACAGAGTTCCTGGCTGTCTGTATTTGGGCTCAGTGGTCCAGGAGGTGGGGTCACCAGGAGCGGTCATGCCTGGCTCCCAAGGGAGGCGAGGAGTGCACCAGCCCTGCCCCAGGCCTCCTCATGACCCTGAGTCTCTCTTCCTCTCCCTGGCAGCGAGCCCAACCTCCTGGTCCGCGCCTGTAACCAGCTGGGCCAGTTCCTGCAGCACCGGGAGACCAACCTGCGCTACCTGGCCCTGGAGAGCATGTGCACACTGGCCAGCTCCGAGTTCTCCCATGAGGCCGTCAAGACCCACATCGACACCGTCATCAACGCCCTCAAGGTGTGACCCCCTGGCCCTCCCGGCTGCTGTCTCCTGCCTCCTAAGAGGGGCGAGGCTCAGAGGCCCTCGGGTGGCCAGGCCTTTGCCACATGGAGCCTGGAACACACTGCACCCCTTGCTCTGTTCCCCCAGACGGAACGGGACGTCAGCGTGCGGCAGCGGGCAGCCGACCTCCTCTATGCCATGTGCGACCGGAGCAATGCCAAGCAGATCGTGTCGGAGATGCTGCGGTACCTGGAGACGGCGGACTATGCCATACGCGAAGAGATTGTGAGCCTCAGGGGGGGGCAGGGGGCTGGACTCCTGGGCCTGAGAGAGGAGGGGCTGGGGGCGGGACTCCTGTGTCTGAGGGGGGAGGGGCTGGGGGCAGGACCCCTGGGTTTCCAGATGAGAGAGTTGTGAGCTCGGATCGCTGGCTCCACACCCTGCCCCCAGTGGGCACACGCTCACGCTCACATGCGTGCTCGTCCTCCCTCCCGGCCGGCAGGTCCTGAAGGTGGCCATCCTGGCCGAGAAGTACGCAGTGGACTACAGCTGGTACGTGGACACCATCCTCAACCTCATCCGCATCGCGGGGGACTACGTGAGCGAGGAGGTGTGGTACCGCGTGCTGCAGATCGTCACCAACCGCGACGACGTCCAGGGCTATGCTGCCAAGACCGTCTTTGAGGTCAGCACCTCTTGCTTCCCGTTTCATGGGGCATCAAGGCAAAGCAAGGACAGCTGTTCCTGGGGGACCAGCCAGCCTGGGCTGCCATCCTGCTTCCTCCTTCCCAGAGCAGTGACTTGGCCTCCCTGTTCCCCAAAGGACATGGGGATTGTGCCTTGGCTGGCTCCTGTGAGGGTCAGCCCAGCGTGTACTCACCAGTCCCTGGGGCCTGGCAGTTTGCCGCTCCCTCTGCCCCAAAATGGGTCTCATTCTGTCCTGTTATACTGCCTGTGTGAACTCAGGCCTGTCATCTAACTACTCTGTGCCTCAGTTTCCCCCTCTATAACCCACACACATCATGAAGTCCCAAGGGTTAGCACCCCGCCTGGCACACCTGAGCGTTCCTGATCCGGGGCATCATGACTCACGGTGTCCCTGCCCCCATCCCTGCCTCCCAGGCGCTCCAGGCCCCAGCCTGTCACGAGAACATGGTGAAGGTCGGCGGCTACATCCTTGGGGAGTTTGGGAACCTGATTGCTGGGGACCCCCGCTCCAGGTGAGGGGGTGAACATATGAAGGGCCTGGGGTGTGGGGACCCCAGGTGTCACAGGGCTATGATGATGGGGCTCCCAGGAAGCTTCTCAGCCCCTGGCCGAGACCCTTGCGAGGGAAGGCAGAACCCACCCCTCAAGAGCCTCTGGGACAGAGGGTTGCGGTGGCCCCTGTCCTGGGCGGGGGGGCCAACCTGGGGTCCTGGGAAGGGTCCCTATGAGGGAGGCGGCACCTCCTGCAGGGACTTCCCGGGAGGCAGCGGAGCCACACCCACTGACCCCTGCCCCCCACCCACAGCCCCCCAGTGCAGTTCTCGCTGCTGCACTCCAAGTTCCACCTGTGCAGCGTGGCGACCCGGGCCCTGCTGCTGTCCACCTACATCAAGTTCATCAACCTCTTCCCGGAGACCAAGGCCACCATCCAGGGCGTGCTGCGGGCTGGCTCCCAGCTGCGTAACGCAGACGTGGAGCTGCAGCAGCGCGCCGTGGAGTATCTCACCCTCAGCTCTGTGGCCAGCACCGACGTCCTGGTCAGCGCCCTGGTCCTCCCGTGCCCCTCCTCCCCTCCGTGCCTGGTGCCCCCTCCCCCCTGACCTGCCCCCGCCCCCGCAGGCCACCGTGCTGGAGGAGATGCCGCCCTTCCCTGAGCGTGAGTCGTCCATCCTGGCCAAGCTGAAACGCAAGAAGGGGCCCGGAGCCGGCAGCGCCCTGGATGACGGCCGGAGGGACCCGAGCAGCAATGACATCAATGGGGGTGTGGAGCCCACCGCCAGCACCGTGGTAAGTCCCCCAGGACTGGGCCACCCGGAGGGTCCTCCTGGGGTGTCGCCTCTTCTCACCTACACCCTGTACTTCCTGCAGTCGACTCCCTCACCCTCCGCTGACCTCCTGGGGCTGCGGGCAGCCCCTCCCCCAGCGGCATCCCAGGCTCCCTCGGGTGCAGGCAACCTTCTGGTGGACGTCTCCTCCGATGGCCCAGCCACCCAGCCCAGCCTGGGTCCCACCCCTGAGGAGGCCTTCCTCAGGTACCATCCGCCATGGGCTCCGGGCTACCCGTCTTCTGTCTGTCCCCACCTCGCTCCTCCCTCCCTGTCCCTGTGCCTCTGCCCACCTGGCTGCCGCCTCTCCTGGCCTACTTCCTCTGGCCACTTTGGACTCTTGGCTGCCCCTGGCCACCGTTCGTTGTCCTCTCCCATCACCGTGTCTCAGCCTGCTCTTCCTTTTCTCCTTCCCTCCTCCTCTCTCTTCGGCCCTCTTGCTGCCTGTCTGGGATTGGCTGCCTGCCACGCCTGTCTTCTGTGTCTGCTCTGGGATTGGATGGCCCAGCGAGCTGGAGCCGCCTGCCCCTGAGAGCCCCATGGCTTTGCTGGCTGACCCAGCTCCAGCTGCTGAGTAAGGGGTGGCCTCAGGGGGTTGGTGGGCAGACTCTTGTGTCCCTAGGGAGGGTTCGAGGACTGGGAGCTCTCAGGAGGGCTGCTGTTGAGCCAACTGTGGAGGCAAGGACCTGGAAGGGAGTGAAAGCCAGGGTCCTCTGCTGTAGGGGGCGGATGGCCGCACACGCTGGGGTCCCATTCCCGTTAGAGGCCATCCGCAGACTGATTCCGGGGTTCCCTGTGGTTCTCTGGGGAGTCTGGGTATGTGGACTGTGGGGCTCCGGGTCTTGACCTCTTGCACCTCCCTCCCGCCGGCCTCCTCCCATCTCACTCCTTCCCTGCCTGCAGCCCGGGACCTGAGGACATCAGCCCGCCCATCCCTGAAGCTGATGAACTGCTGAACAAGTGAGCCTGGGAGCAGGCAGGGAGGGGAGTGAGGACAGGTGGGAGTCAAGGAGCGGGGCCCAGGCCTGCACTGCTCTCACCCTGAGCCCCCCCCCCCCCCCGCCAGGTTCGTGTGCAAGAACAACGGGGTCCTGTTTGAGAACCAGCTGCTGCAGATCGGAGTCAAGTCGGAGTTCCGGCAGAACCTAGGTATGTCCGGGGGCTGTGAAGGCGGGGTTCGGGGGCCCTTGCTTGGGGGTTGAGGAGGGACGCTGACGGGGCCTGCCTTTCCGCTCGCTGCAGGCCGCATGTATCTCTTCTTCGGCAACAAGACCTCGGTACAGTTCCAGAACTTCACACCCACCGTTGTCCACCCTGGGGACCTCCAGACTCATATCCTCCTACCTGGCCCCGCCCCCTGGCCCCAGGCCCACCCCTTCCCCAGGAGGAGGGTCTGCCTTCCCCAGGAGGAGGTGGACCCACTTCCGTGGGACTCCTGTCCAGCCCCCTTACCCGAGGGCCTGAGCGCTTGTTAATTCTCTGAGGTTTTGTGTCATCTGTCAGAAGTGTGGTCCTTTCTCCCCTAGGGCAGGAGGTGACTGTGAAGCGACCTGAGAGGCAGGCAGGAAGCTTTACTTCTAGGACTCCTGCTGCTCAGGGACCCCCCCTTCCTGACCTTGGCCTGACTTTGTCCTCTGGCCGGCTCCACACCTGTGTTACTACTGCCTCATGAACTCGACGGCCTGGCCTGGGGGTCTTGATGCTGACCAGAGCGACCTCCTGTGTGACCTGGCCTGTCGCCTTGCCTCTCTGATTCCTAGCCCTTCTGTGTAGACCCTCCCCATCCTTCTCATGGGGTGGTTTTGAAGATCAGAGTGGGTGGAAAACTCTGGAAAGGTGGCTGTCACGAAAGAAGTGCGTGAGCAGTGTCAGCCCCCTCTCCCCGCTTTCTAGTCCTGTGTTTCCACCCCTGTGAAATTTTAGGGGTTGGGCCCCAGAACTTGGAGGACCTTTTTATTGTTCTTAGCTTCATTCCCCATTCCCAGAGGCCTCTTGGATGCTCAGCTCCGTGCTAGACATGAGTGGGGCCAGGGTGAGAGGGACAGAAGACCCAGGCCTTGCCCATGGGTGGTTTACGTGGGGGTGGATGGTGCAAACAGCAGTTGCCACCGTTTGTCATGCATTTAGCTTATGCCAAGCACACAAATACTCCTATTGGCTTATGTCACTGAACACTGAGGACACACTGTCCGTTTGGCAGATGAGGCTAAGAGAGATTAAATAACTTGGCCATAGTCGCTGAGGTGGTAAGTGCTGGGATTCAAACCCAGTGAGGCTCTTGGCCTCAGCAGGATGTGACGTGCAGTGACGGAGGTCGCGGAGCAGGTTGGGAAAGGCTGGTAAAGCATAGGAGGAATCCAGGATGGTAGGGCCTGGCCCCTCAGATTCATTGCCAAGAGCCACTCCCGGTTTCTGTCTTCCTTGACCACGAGTGGGCACAGCTGGCCGTGCAGACCAAACGTGTGGCTGCGCAGGTGGACGGAGGTGCGCAGGTGCAGCAGGTGCTCAACATCGAGTGTCTGCGGGACTTCCTGATGCCCCCACTCCTGTCCGTGCGCTTCCGGTGAGTCAGTGGGGCTGCCAGCTGGGTGGGGCCACCTGGGTGAGGGGTGTAGCCTGACCAAGCCCTTTCTCCTCCAATGCCAGGTATGGGGGAGCCCCTCAGTCCCTCACCCTGAAGCTCCCGGTGACCATCAACAAGTTCTTCCAGCCAACAGAGATGGCGGCGCAGGACTTCTTCCAGCGTTGGAAGCAGCTGAGCCTGTGAGTAGTTGGGGGCAGAGCTACCGCTGCCCTTCAGGGTGGGCGGGACCAGAGCTGCCTGGCCCCTGACTGCAAACCCACCCCAGCCCCCAACAGGAGGCGCAGAAAATCTTCAAAGCCAACCACCCTATGGACGCTGAAGTCACTAAGGCCAAGGTGAGAGACAGAGACTTGGGAGAGGAACCCCAAGCTAATATCCCAACCCTGCCTTTTTAAGTTTTATTTATTTTTAAGGGAGGGACAGAAACACTGATGTGTGAGAGAAACATTGATTGGTTGCCTCTCACTTGCTCCCAACCAGGGACCTGGGCCCCAACTCAGGCATGTGCCCTGGCTGGGGATCAAATCTGTGACCTTTGGGTTTGCAGACCCGCTCCCAGCCCACTGAGCCACACCAGCCAGGGCTCAGGACTGCCTTTCTCCAACTCAGGGAGCTGGGGAGCAGTGGCTACTCAACTCCTCTGAGCCTTGGTTTTCCCGTGTGTAAAACCCGGCCCATTCCCGCTGCCAAGGGTTTGGGGGGCTGGCGTGCCACTCTGGGAGGCAACAAAGCTGACCCTTCTGATGGCTCCCTGCCTTCCTCTCCAGCTCCTGGGGTTTGGCTCTGCTCTCCTGGACAACGTGGACCCCAACCCAGAGAACTTCGTGGGGGCTGGAATCATCCAGACTAAGGCCCTGCAGGTGGGCTGTCTGCTCCGGCTGGAGCCCAATGCCCAGGCTCAGGTGAGCGGTGGTCTACGAGGCCCACCTGAACCGGCCACATCACCCCTGCCCCCCAGTCCTCTGGCCCTTGCCTTCCTCACCCCTTCCTTCCCACCCTGGTTTTTGTCTCTATATCCTTTTAACCTTTCTCGGCCTCTCTATTATCTCTCATTCTGTGTCTCTGTTTCCTGTCGCTTTTATTCCTCCTTCCTGTCCCTTCCTGTCCCCATCCTCTCTCGCTTTGCCTGCCCCATGCCTCTGCCTCCTCCCTGAGTCCCTTCCCCTTGTCCCACGCAGATGTACCGGCTGACCCTGCGCACCAGCAAGGAGCCTGTCTCTCGTCACCTGTGTGAGCTGCTGGCCCAGCAGTTCTGAGACCTGGACTCTGCCCCTGGGATGTGGCCGGCACCGGGAAGCCCCCAGGACTGAGGGAGCTTTGGTGGATGGGGCAGTGAGGGTACTTCCGCTGGTGACAGGCAAGACCCCAGGTTAGGGGGATGCCTGGGACCTTCCTCCGGCCTTTTGTATTTTTATTTTTGTTCATCTGCTGCTGTTTACATTCTGGGGGGTAAGGGGGAGCCCCCTCCCTCCCTTTCCCCCCCAAGCACAGAGGGGAGAGGGGCCAGGGAAACAGGCGCCCCTCCCCTCCCGCCCCAACCTGTTGTGGCCCCTCCTACCCCCTCCCCGTCCAGGGGCTGTGTATTATTGTGATCAAATAAACAGAGAGACGCTCACAGCCCGGGGCCCTGTCCATCAGAGGAGTGGGGTGAGCGCCTGCAGAGTGCGGGCGGCCAGGCCCCGCAGCCCGTGGACAGGACTCTGTGCAGACAGCAGCAGCAGCAGCCGCCGTGGCCCCGACTGCAGGGCCGCCAGCCGCCACCCTGTGCCCGGCTCCTCAGTCCCCGACACCAGGTAGCAGGCTCTTGGCACTTGGGGCCGCTGGGCTGCATCCTCCGCCTTGTCCTCCTGCTGCCCGGGCTCTGGAAGAAGGACAGGAAAGGTTGAAGGGACCAGTGGGGCCCTGGCCACTGGGATGCCAACCTGCAGGAGGGACACCCCATCTGGGGCCTGACTCCGGAGAGGCTATGGCCTCGCAGCTCCACCCAATCGGTTGTCAGTGACCCGAAGGCTCCCGGCCTTCTCACTTGGCTGCCCCTCATCCCTCACAGCCTCAGTCCCCCTCTCCCTGGGGACACTGTGAGCAGCCCCAAGCAAGCCACGTGGCGACACAAATGGCAAGCGTGCCAGTGACACCAGGTGCCAGGCACTGGGCTCCAGGACTGGGGGACCCTCAAGGACCCTACCCCGCTCTACACATGGGAAGCAGTAGGGAGGGGTGGGGTCAACAGCTCAGAATGAACTGCCCTCCGCCCCTCCCAGGTGCAGCTCTTTCCTGTTTTGCTACATTCATCAGTGTCTTCAGTGGCATCAGAGGTCACACTAGGTCCCTTCCTTTGTCATTCTGGGGCCTCCTGGGTTCTAGAACAACTTTTCCTAACCAACCTGGGCTCTGGTAGCCGCCTATCCTGGCCAGACTGGGGGTAAAGTTTGTACTGGAAGCAGTAGAGTGGGATATTTTGGTGTGGGGGGCACCTGCGTGTGAAAGGTAGCTCTGCTGCTTCTGAGCTGAGCCTCAGTCTGCTCATCTGTAGTGTGGGAAGGGTGGCACAACAGGAGATGACCCTCACCTGTGAGGCTGAAGCGACTACATACAAAGCACTTGGCAAGAGGGGAAGTCTCATTTGACAGGTATTAGGGTTACCCAGGACACTGTACTTTCCAGGCTGGGGCCTCCTTGCCCCTCCCTTTCCATCAGTGTGGATGCCCAGTTCCTGTAGCCCACCTGTGTGCAGAGGGGGACACCAGCCCCCCACTGACCTGGTGGGAAGTGCACTGCGGTGACCAGGGTATAGAAGGAACGGAGGACACACCGACGCTGCTCAGGAGAAGGATCTGGAAGGGATAGGAAAACAGTGACAAAGCCCCTCCAGGGCCCAGGGCCCTCCCGCTGGCTCTCCGTCACCTTTATCCCCTGCAGGCTCCACGGTGAAGAGACAACGCTTCAGCTCCAGATGGAGGAGCAGCAGCCTGTAGGGAAGGGGGTGTCATGGCCAGGGAAGAGGGAATGAGGACCCCAACCCACTCCTCCATCCGAACCCTACCCGAGGATGTCCGTGTGCAGGGGGAAGCCAGCGGGCAGAGCTTGGGGTCCCAGTGGCAGGCAGGCCCGCAGCGGGTCCAGCATTGGCTGCCACCAGCGCTCCACAAGCTGTAAGGAGCGTGGTCAGCAAGAAGCGCGGCCCGTTGATAAGGTCGGAAGTATCAAGGGAAGGAGGCGTGGCCATGAAGGATGGAGAGGGTCCCACCAAGGGGCAGGGGGCGGTAGGCAGAGGGGTGGCTAGGGCGAGGCCTGGAAGGATGGCCTAAGAGTGAAAGGGGGCCCGGCTGGGGTGAAGGTGATTGGGGTGTAATCTGAGAAGGGGCGGGGCTGACCAAGGCTCCAGCAAAGTAGAGAGCACTTAGCAGGGCAGGGTGACAAGACGAATGGGCAGGCGCGTGGGTAGAGGGGGAAAGGGGGGACACAACCCAAATTCACCTGTGGATCCAGCTGGCTGAGGGGAGGGCGTGGCCCGCAGACCAGACACACCTCTAAGCCCGGCAGCAGCGTCAGGGTCAGAAGCCGGTGCGGGACCTGAAGCGGGGCGTGGGTTAGCGCAGGCTGGAGTTCGGTCCCTTCCATTGCAAGCCCTGCCTCCTCCGACTTGGCCTCTAGGTCCCACCCTTTCGTGCCCAGGTGCCTTCACCTTACCCCTGCCGGCCCCACCTACCCACTCACCGTGGGACTCCCGTGCGGCAGGTACACGGGGTAGTCGCGAGCGGCCTGGGGTGGCAGGGATCCCACCAGCCAGGGGAGTAGAACAGCCTCGGGCGTCCCCAGCCGCCACCAGCTCTCTGTTGCTACCACCACCCGGCCCGACACCACGAGACTGGCGAAGTTGGTGCCTGCAGCCTCCGCAAACCCAGAGAGGGCTTCCTGGGTCCAGGAGAGAGGCCCAGAGGGAGTCAGGAGACAGGACCAGGGGAGGCAGTGACTTCCCTGGTGGGCGAGGAGTGTGACACGAACCAGCAAACAATTCACAGTTTGCCTAGAGGCCATGCTCAAGTGTCTTACCCTCCCTGGGCCTGGGCTTCCTCACCTTCACACATGGTTACAATCCCCAAGTCACATCGTGAAGTCAGATTAAACAGGTAAGGTGCCTGCCACCCTGCCAGCAAGTGCTACTGAAGCTAACAATTATGACAGCAGCACCTGTGGTTTATTGAGTCCTGCTGTGTGCCAAGTAGGTGGAATCAACCACCTAATGAGGCTCAGAAAGGTCAAGTCCCCTGCAGGGAGGTGACTGCCTGGTGAATCCACAAGAGCAGTGTTCAAAACGGGTAAACGGGGATCCACTAGACAGGAGGAACAGCATATGCTAAGGCAGGGAAACTGAGATTTGTGAGGCCCCTGAGGTGGCAGCTGGGTGAGGGGCAGGGACCTCGTCCGGGGGGCAGTGGGAGCCACCAGAGGGCTGTGATCCTGTGATCTGGGAGGGGCAGGATCCACTCTGGCTGTAAAGAGGTCTTCCTGGGGCCAAGTGGGGGTTGGGCTGGGAGCCCAGAGGATGGGAAGAGGTGGAGGCAAGGGCCATGGGGTAAGAGGATGAGGACTGAGACAGGGCCATAAGGACAGGTTTGCATCCCCAAGGCTTCCCTAGTACCTGCAGGAGGGATCCCTCTGGAGGAACCACGCAGTCCACACACTGGGTCAGGTCCCCGATGAGCTCGGAGTCCCCAAGGAGGCTGTCGATAAGGCTGTAGCTGGCCTGGCAGAGGGAGAAGGGAGGCGCCTAGGACCTAGGTGGGTTCCGGATCTTCTGCCTCCCCATCAGAACAGTGGCCAGGGGCAGACAACTGAGCTGCCCCAAGAACCCCCACAATGGGCTGCTGGGAACTGTAGTCCCCAAATATCAGTAGCCTCACCCTCAACTCCTTCTTCAGTCTCTCTACGTTGCTGATGTTGGTCAGTTCTTCAAGTCCCACGAGAAGAACCTAGAAGAACCATATAAGAGTGTAGGGATCCTGGACATCTCAAAAGAAAGGAGGGGCTGAGACACAGACCAAGGAAGAAGGGACCAAAGTCCTGGGGAACAGGACTCCTGAGTCTGAGGGAGGGCCAGGATCCCTGGATTTGGGGCCCTAGACTGCTGGGTCTAAGGGAGAAGGATGCTGAGAGTTCAGATTCCTTAGTCTGCAAAAAAGACCCGAAGAGTCTCACCATGGCCCCAAAAACCATCTGGAGTAGTCTCTCTAGGTGCAGCTCCGAGGTGCCTGCCTCGGATGACAGGACAATCAGGGTGATGCTGTGGGAAAGGAAGGCGAGGAGAAAGAATGAGTCCAGGCCAGAGAAACAGGGCCATGAGGAGAGTTCGAGCTTGTTCTGGATTCCGGCCTCCAGCTACATCCTCCCCCAGCACAGCCCGCTTCTCATACGGAGACTCTCGGGGATCAGAGAGGGTCATTGGCTTGTCAGAGATCCCACAGCCAAGTATTAACAGCTGGCTCTGGAGAGCTGGAAAGCCCAGAGGCAATCTTCAACAGAGCCTATCACCCGGGCCCCAGCCCTGCTGCAAGCCACCACTTGGAGACCTGTCATGGAAGCTTTTCCACACCACGGTGGTGTCCTCCGTCCTCGCGGAGCTCAGCTGCACCTCGAGATTCTGCCCAAACATGTGGACTCCATTGAGCGAGCCGATGACGGAGAACGGGAGCTGGGGAAAAGTTGAGGACATTAGACAGGGGCCCCCAGTCCCCTCCTTTTTCTAGATCCCCAGGGCATCTCCTGGTCGGGAGACCAGGATTATTGGTCCATTGCACCCTCAGCCATCGGAACTCAACTCTCCAGCCCCTATTCCCTTGAAGACCCAGAGTCCAAGCTCCTAACCCCCTTCAATTTCGGAGATCCAGACCTCCAGGGCCCCACCTGCTGGCGGGCGGGGGCGCCGCCGCGGCTGCTTCTGCAGAACAGCGGGACTCCGCTGGAGGCCGCGAGGCACAGCAGATGCACGGTGCCCTCCGTCCCCTCCTCCCCCATTTGGAATCCACCCCAGTCCCTTCGTGTAAACGGTCAGTGCCCGTCCTGGAGAATGACCGTAGTCACACTAACTCGGGGTGCCATCCGAAACCGCCAGAGGGCGAGATGGGAAACTGATAGGAAAAATCCAAGTAAGGCCTATCATCGACCCCTATTCCAGCCCCTCCCCCCAAGCCGCTTGGGTTCTCTTCCGGCCCGGCCGGAAGTCACAATACCCCTAACAAAGATGGCGGCTCATTGCATCGGTAATTGTTCACAACCTGTCCCAAGAGTAGTTTAGATCCTCGGCTCCTGGGTGCAGGGGGGAAAAGGGAAGATGGGGGTGGAGGGGTCAGAAACACAAAATACAAAACTGGTTGTCTCTAACAGCTGTGCACGGGTAAAGGAGGGAGTGGGTACCGAGAAAACCCCCTGGACTAAGTAGTTCGGGGACGCGCGGAGTAAAGTCACTGGTTCCATCCAGAGTGCGGGGCTCCAGAAAAGGTGAGATAGGAACCACGATAACGGGCAACTCTGGGGTAAGATACCCAATCTAAGGAATACCTTGTTCCTGTTATAATGCGTAGTTTCTTACTCTTCGTCCAACTCTATTGCTGCACATTCTCTTATCCTGCAGTTCGTTCTGGCCTCCCGTGTTCTGGTCGACCGTAAGGTAACTCCCTTTGTCACCTCCTCTATCGCTCATGCTGACCTCACATCTTCTCAGCCTCTGGCCCTCATCCTGGACGTGAGGTTAGGCGTTTAGTCTCTGGGGCCACGTCAGTTTACAATCTGGGAAATCCTGGGCCTTCTTTTTACCGCAAAGAAATGTCTTAGCTGCCTGTGTTTAGACGTCTACCCTCTCTCCTCCTGCTTTCAGACACCCTGTCGAATCGAGGCTACCCTGACTAAATTCCCATTGCCACTCTTCCCACATTTTTCAGTTCCTTCGGGCTTTAATTTCCCTCATCAGCTAAGATTTCTTCTGGCCAGTCGCCCTTCCAACCTGGGATCACATCCCTGCCCTCTCTGACCTCCTATGCCAAATCTTCCACTTCCTTGAAGTCCTTGACTCTGTCCAGTCCCATATTCTATAGGAATTTCTCCCCAGAACGTTCTAGCCAGGCCGATCATACAACCCGCTTGCCCTCAGGGGCCAGGATTTAGCTGAGAAGTTTTATAACCTTATTTGGGCAGAAAGTTGTGAGATCTGTGTTCTTACTGACCATCCTTCCAACCTCTCATTGACTTGGAAACATCTGAGATCACAGATCCAAGGTATGGGCAACCAGACCTCCATCCGGGAGGGTGCCCTGTTGGAATACATCCTCTAGAACGAGAAATAATTTGGGTACCACCCTTTAAAAAAAAAAAACAACTGACCCTTTTTGTAAAACAGCCTTGCCCCAGTATAAATTGGAAGACAGAGAAAGTTGGCGGGTTAACGGCTCCCTCAATTACTATACTCCAATTAATCTTGCCAAAGACTAATTAAAAGGGATGAGGTTCCATATGACCAGTTTTTCATGATCCTCCATCAGAGCGAAGGCCTACTTTAATGGAACCAAAGCCCTTACTTCCGGTTCTGGAGTCTGCTGAAGACCCCCTAAACTTAATCCTTCCTCTATAGCAAATAGTCCCTTCCCTGTTCGCCAATATCCACCTGAACCCATGGGTTCTACCCACTTGCCCATCTCTTCCCCTGCCCCTTGTCCCAACACCCTGGTCACTCTGACTTACTCCCACCCCACTTCCCCTGCCACTCACCCCCCTACCCACCCATCAGGCGCCAGGCCGGCCAGCCCCAGGGTGGTGTTAGCTCCCATCCCACGGCTGGAAAGGGCATTCCCATCTCAGGGAGGTGCCCGCTGGAAACGGGGATGTCTTGATACCATTTATGTCCCCTTTTCCTCCTCCGACCTCTGCACATGGAAGGGCCACCCACGCCACGATGCTGAGAGAACATCCCAAGGAATTCCTTAATCTAGCAAGAGGCATCTCCCAAGCCCATAATCCCACCTGGGGAGACATCCAGACTCTTTCAAATGTCCTCCTCGCCGGGGAAGCAGAGGTCCTAGTCCTTAGAGAAGAAGTGATAAAGTAAACCAAGATAATGCCAGACAACAACCAGGCAGACCCTGGTTGGAGATGAGGAAGAATCCCATTGCCTCCCCCATTTTACTTTATCTTATTTTTAAAGATTTATTTATTAGAGAAGGGAAGAGAGGGAGAGAAACATCAATGTGTGGTTGCCTCTTGCAACCCCCTGGGGACCTGGCCCACAACCCAGGCATGTACCCTGACTGGGAATCGAACCAGCGACCCTTTGGTTCACAGGCCCACGCTCAGTCCACTGAGCCACACCAGCCGGGGCACCTCCCCCATTTAAGAACTGTGATCCCAAAGGGGATTCAGGTGGTGGGGCAAAGGCTCATAAGGCAGAGTAAAATCCAGAAACGACACAAGGGCCCAAGGAAGATCTCTACACCTTCATGGAGAGGCTCCAGGAATGCCTGCAAGTTCATACTAACGCAGACCCTGACTCCGTAGACGGAGCAGCCATCCCCCCGTCCCACTGAATATCCCAAGGGGCCTGGATATTGGGAGAAAATGACAAAAATTAACAGTCAGAGCTAAGCACTCCCTCTTCAAGCCTGAAGGAACTGCCCTGCCAGGTGCTCAACGGCCAGGATCCGGAAGCCGAGGCAGGAGGCCCTGAAGGTTAACCCACTGGCATATATTCCTTGAATATGCCGTTCCTTTACCGGGGCAAGACCCTTTATGTAAATTAGAAGCCACCATCTGTGTAACAGACAAAGCTCTCAAAGTTGATATTCCCAAGGACAGAGGGCACCTCCTGGCTCCAGCCCACCCTTCATCAGAAGCCAAATCTGCAGACCCAACAGCATACCGGAGCAGGGGTAGAGCTGAGCCTCTGGGCTGACAAGGAGGTGGGTGGAGTCAAACTAAAGTGGGGCAGGCTTGTTACAATAAGACACAGTATCGAATCAAGTCAGAAGGCCTTGGAGGAGTTAAACTCACAATAGATGCGTGGCACCCCTAACTCTCTGTATAAAAGCCGAATGGCAAGAACCTACTGGTCCAGGATCAGAGAGCAATCAGCAAGGCTGCCGGGGACGTCCACCCGGTGGCGCCCAATTCCCACTCCTTGTCTGCTCTCCCGACAGACCGTGTGTGGTGCTCTGCCTTGGATTCTACAGACAAGTACTGCATGCCGCTTGCCCCAGTGTCTCAGCACCTTCTCACGTTTGAGTGGCAGGATCCCAGGACAGATGGAAAACGACAATTATGCTAGCCCTGCCACAAGGGGTAAAAAACTCACACCCCTATTTACGGCTGCCTTAGCTAAAGACCTTAAGGCAGCAGTATCTCTGGAGCGACAGACCCTACTCCCACCTGCAGATAACATCCTCGATGCTGGCCCCACCAAGGAACCCACGGATCAAAATAGATTCAGTCTTTTATCTGAGAGGCTCTACAATGTATCTTGAGAGAAGGCTCAAATTTCCTCACCAACAAGTCGGGGATTAAATATGTCAACTCCAGGTTCCAGAAACCTCTTAGGGGTTTCTAGGGATGGTGGGATTTAGCCGCATGTTCATTCCCAATTTTGGCCTTCTAGCCCGACCCCTGTGTGAGTAATTAAAGGAAAAGGACGATGACCCTTTTAAATGGAGTCCTGGATGATTCATCATTCTGAGAGCACAAGACCTTACGTATGCAGGCTCCAGCTCTGGCCTTGGCCCTCCAGATCTGAGCGAGCCCTTCCACCCCTGTGCAGCTGGAGGAAGGCACCAGCCCTAGGAGTCCCCAAAGGCTCGGTCCCCTCTCTAGGGCATTTCTCCAAAAAGCTAGACTGGGTAGCTAAGGGGTGGCCTTAGTGCCTTAGGTCAATAGCAGCCACTGCTCTCTTCCGTGATGAGACAGAAAAATTAGCTTTCTGACAACCCCCAACTCTCTGACCCCCTTCACACTCAGTCCCTAGTCAAAGAAAGGGGGGCAGAATGGCTGTCTCCGGGGAGAATGCTTTAGTTACAACTTTCACTTCCAGACAACCCCAGTGTAGGTTGCCTAGGTCTGCAATGCTCTGAATGCTGTGTCCCCTTCCTGCAGGACAAGGCAGTATAACCCATAACCGCCCGGAGCTATCAGAGGAAATACAGTCGGTGGGCCAGACCTCAAATGCGATGCCTCTGATAACGCAGAAGTCACCTGGTTTACGGATGGGAGCAGCTTCATACAAGAGGGAGTGAGAAAGGCAGGGCACGCTGTGGGCTCCCTCTGCAAGACTGTGGAAGCTAGAGCAGTACCATTGGGAGTTCCGCCCAACAAGCTGAACTGACTGCCGTAGCCATTGCCCTAGAACTGGGAAAAGGTAAATCCTTAATATACTAGTGTGTACTGACTCCAAATGCATCTATTCATGGGGATATATGGAAAGAAATCAGTATGTTATCCTCTGGGAATAAACACATTAAAAACTGCACTGAGCCCTGGCTGGTGCAGCTCAGTGGATCAAGTGCCAGCCTGGGAACCAAGAGGTCACTGGTTCGATTTCTAGTCAGGGCACATGCCTGGGCTGTGGGCCAGGTCCCCAGGAGGGGGCACACAAGAGGCAACCACACATTGATATTTCTCTCCCTCTCATTCTCCCCGCCTTCCCCTCCCTAAAAATAAATATTTTTTTCAAAAGCCAGCACTGAAATCCTGCGCCTCTTAGGAGCTGTCAAAATGCCCAGACAGGTCCTGACTTCTGCAGCTCAGTGGGGTGGGCATCATACCACAATTTGAAAGGTCACTGGTTGGATTCCCTGTCAGGGCACATGCCTGAGTTGCAGGCCAGCTCCCCTGTTGGAGGCATGTGAGAGGCAACCGATCAACGTTTCTTGGGCACATCACTTTCCCTCTCTCCTTCCTTCCCCACCCCAAAAAGTAAAAAAAAATCTTGTTTAAAAAAAGCCCTAGCTAAACTAGGGTCTGAAGCCCATTTCCCCCCCATTCTTCTCATAGCCCCGTTAAGATTATGGGTAGTCCAAAAAAGGAAACTTTTTTTAAAATTTTATGTATTTGTTTATTTTTAGAGAGAGAGGAAGGTAAGGAGAAAGAGAGGAAGAGAAACATCAATGTGTGGTTGCCCGTCACGGGCCCCCTCCTGGGGACCTGGCTGGCAGCCTGGGCATGTGCCCCAACTGGGAATTGAACCAGTGACTCTGTGGTTTGCAGGCCAACACTCAATCCACTGAGCCACACCAGGCAGACCCCAAAGGGGAAACTTCAACTAAGCCCATGTGAATCACTGTATGGCAGCCCCATCCCATCCGAGCCTACTTGTCTAGCAAACCCCTGCTGCTTGGATAAGCTGAAGTTTACCACCAGCATCAGGGAAGTAGCCAAAGTCCTTAAGACCTTTGGAAAGCAGGAACTACCTTCACTCTGATCTAAATTTACATCCCTTCCAACCTGCAGATTGGGATCATCTAAAACTCTAGGGGAGGGAGAACAGGCCCCAAGGCCAGTGAGGGCGCAAACAGAAAGGGCCTTCGGTAGTAATTCCAACTACCGACTCTGCCCATAAGTTACAGGGAATAATACCCGGGGTCCATCACACAAGGATAAAATACGTGACGGGCCCAGAACCTGAGGCTGTCCAGAACTCACAGCGCTCCTGTGGGCCTGTGTCAGACCTCCAGCTACGGTTCTGCAGAATAGGTAACCCTTCAGGCCTCCCAAGCAGACTCCAATCCTACATCTTGACTACTTCCTTGCGCTGAACCTGAACGAGAAGATCACAGAGGTTGCTATTGTGCAGCTAGCTCCTCCTCCTCCTTTCCAGTCTTCTGCCAGCCAGTTTCACCCCCCTGCCTAGGGAGAGCAAAGAGCAATGGTTTGGTTCACATCCCCCAAATGACGGCTGCAGAAGGAAATCTAAAACGTCCCTGGGTGTGTCGTCAGCAGCCCCAAACATCCCCTTCTCAGTCAGTAGCTCCAAACCACCCTGCCGCTTGGGTTCCATCCTGCCCACCCCTGTCTGTCACATTGGACCAAGATCCTTCTTTGGTGTGTGAACCTTCCAGGCCAGGGGACCTGGGCTCGCCTTCCCCTAAACCACACAAAGAACAAAGAACGGCCACCCATGTGTGCCTTGCCCACTGTCCACAAACATTGGTTTTGTGGGTGGAAATGGATGTGTATTTCTGCTTCCTTGCCAGCCGCCCCCCCACCGGAAGTACCAACCGGCCCATAAGCAGCATCTGTTCCCTGCCCCCTGGAGACACCAGTGGTGTTAAAAGCGCAGAGTGGGCCCTGGCTGGCACCCCGGTGGGTTAGGGTGTCATCTCGATACACCAAGGCCGTGGGTTCAATCCCCGCTCAGGACACACACAAGAAGCAGCCAACAAAGGCATAAAAGTGGAACAACAATGTTTTTTTTTGTTTGTTTTCCCTCTCTCTCTCCCGTTCTCCTTTCTAAAATCAGTTTTTAAAAAGAGCAGACTGGAAGACTGTTCTGGGTGTGGAGGAGATTGTGCCAGTCGTGGGCAGATTTGAGAGCTAGGCGCTGGCTTCTCCACCGAGTCAAGTTTGCGCTGTTAATACTTTCAGCCTCCTAATTGGCTTTAGGACACCACCCAGAGAAAGGGAACCTCTCACAGTGTCCTGGAAAAGGGGACTTCCGTCCCTTAGGTAACAGTTTGACTTCGTTTATTTACAGCAGAGTAGAAAGAGCAGGGCTCCAGGGTAGTAACCAGGCCAGGGCGTTGCCTAGCAACCTGCAGGTAGGTAAACTGATAAACAGCTGTGTTCCACTCAAATGTGGCCTCGGTGCCAAGGGTTGCCTAGCAACCAACCTTCAGTCTTAATTTCCATCCTAAAGCTGTGAACAGCTGTGTGCCGGGCAAAGCTAGCCTCTTGAAGAATGTGGAGCGCCCTTTCTTAGAGCAAAATCGAGAGAAACAGCGGTTTCCCCCTCACCCTGGAGGATGGTTTGGTCCAGCGACCGTTGCCAAGTAACCGCCAAATGAGATGGTTGTTTTTGTTAAAAGAAGATGAAATCCTTTAATGGAATCACAAAAATATGATTTTGGGGGGGTGGGTGGGCTTAATTGGGAGTAAAGGGGAGAAAACTGTACTTGAACCATCATTAAAATAAAATTGGAAGAAAAAAACAAAAATGTGATTTTGTAGTGAATTTGTACATGATAGTGTATCATGCAGAATGTGCAAATACTCCTCCCCAAATCCTTTCTCTAAAATAAAAAGTTAGCAACCTATCAGGATCATAACATGTTTTCACAAATAGGATCACTGTTCTGATACCGATTGGAGTGCTGTAAGATTGTTTGGTTCTATTTCTGCAGGCTGTCAGGCGTATACCCGTAACTTGGTTTCCCTGGAAGGCCTCACCTGGCTGGAGAAGCAGTCTCCTTTCTCCAGTTCACAGTTGCCTTTGGGCTCTGGGTAACACTGGTGTAACCCCTTGGCCAGGCGGGCAGTTGTGCTCTGACCCTCTCTTTTTTTGTTAATTTATGATTCTCTATCTTGGGGGCAGAGATAAAGGGATTCTTGAAGACCACCTTTATGATAATGTCAGAAGCTGAAGTCCCATTTACAATATCTAACTGGCCATGGCTGGTGTAGCTCAGTGGACTGAGCATGGGCTGTGAACCAAAGGGTCGCTGGTTCATATTCCCAGTCAGGGCACATGCCTGGGTTGTGGGCCAGGTCCCCAGCTGGGGGCACTTGAGAGGCAACCACATATTGATGTTTCTCACCCTCGCTTCCCCTCTGTCTAAAAATAAATAAAAATCTGTTTATTTAATCATTTGTAGTACATTAATGGAAGGTGATGTTGGCATAGCAGTTATATTGAAAAAAAAACAAAAACCCAAAGCTTTTTAGAGAAGTAAAATGAAACGATGTTGGGGATTTAAAAGGCTTCAGCATAGAAAATAAAAAAGAGAAGGAGCTCTGGCTGGTGTGGCTCAGTGGGTTGAGCGCTACTTGAGAATCAAAAGGCCACAGGTTTGATTCCCAGTTAGGGGACATGCCTGGGTTGCAGGCCAGGTCCCCAGTTGGGGGCGAGCAAGAGGCAACCAATCTATGTTTCTCTCTCATCCTTCCCCCTCTCTCTAAAAATAAAATCTTAAAAAAAAGAAGTAATGGATAACGTAAATGTGAGAAAACGGTGACACTGCAGTGTGCAAAGGATATGCACCCTTTTTACCCAATATTGCCAACCACAGTGGAACAAATTGTCCTGATTTACGTCCCCACTAGACCGTGTCTGAGCCTTCTCATTTCACCCACTCTCATGGACATTATTCTTTCCAATATTAATTAACATGACAAAGGTTTTGGACTTCTGATTTGCCCTTTTTACCTGGTAAACACGAGTTTTCAGATGTCTATTTGCCGTTTTAATTGGTGTGTGTGAAAAAAGCCTGCTTAGAATCATTCCCATTAAAGCAAAATAGAATATTTCTACTTTCCTAAGTTTTTATTGATGAGTAAGGTGTATTTGTGTAGTAAATTTCTGTCAACACGCGTTAAGATGACTTTCCCAGTGGTTTGTTTTTTTCAACTTGGTTTATGGAGTATTTTGCAGACAAATCAATATTTTACGTTTTCCAGCTTCGCTGTAACAGCAAACTTCTTTGAAGTCTTCATGATTACGCAGTATGTTTGCTTATGCCTTCAGATATTTGTATGCATGGTTCCATTTGTTGCATTTACATTTTTAATCCACCTGGAACGCGTTCAGGTTCAGCGCCAGTTTCTGGCCCCTCTCCCAGAACACAACTAGCCGGTGTTACCTAGCAGCCTCCACTGGGGGGCGGGGGTGGAAAAACAGAACAGCTGCACTGCCAAGTTGACAGCGACCTTAAGGTATTGCCCAGTTACCCCATTTCGGACGAAATGATTGGACCCTTCATACTCCCCTCCCCACTATTCCAGAAAGAACTTAACCGGAAACCTCTTCTTTCTGTTACAAAACAAAACAAAACGAAACGAAACGAAACAAAACGAAACAAAACAAAACCCGGCAGCGTGCACGTTGCATAGCAACCCGGTCTCCTGACCCTTCCATTAATACCTGTGTCGCAACAAGCGCCCCGCTCAAAGACCACCGCCGACAGCGCCACCTTCAACAAACTTCGCTCTCGACAGTCCTGCCAATAACACTGTTTCCCATCAGACCTCGAAGGCATTGGCTCTGCCCTTTCGTGGCTGGCACGCGGCGAGCGAGAACGCGGATGGTGAAAGAACCTGCGCACCGCGGATGCCCCTCACCAACATGGCCGCGGGCGCGTCAGCAGCGCCTCCAGCATTCGAGCACCGCGCATGCGCAGCGCAGGCGCATTTCCGCCTATCCCCGCGAAGGTTGTGGTCGTGGTGGCTGTGGCCGCGGTGGCGTCTTCTTCGCGGGGCATGGTCCCCGGGTCCGAGGGCCCGGCCCGCGCCGGGGGCTTGGTGGCTGACGTGGTGTTTGTGATTGAGGGCACGGCCAACCTGGGACCCTACTTCGAGGGGCTGCGCAAACACTACCTGCTGCCGGCCATCGAGTGAGTGCCGTTTCCGCGATCCCGGCCGCCCCGCCTTCCGCCTAGAGTTTGCCGCAGCCTATTGCCTGATCCCAACTTTTCACCTCCGTTCCTCGTAGGTATTTTAATGGTGGGCCTCCTGCCGAGACGGACTTCGGGGGAGACGTGAGTCTTGGGACTGTTGAGTCCGAGGGCGAGGGGGGGGCGGGGGCGGGGCGACTCCTGGATCCGAGGGAGGCGGGAGCTGGTAGCTGCTCTGCCACCGGGGCCCCGGAGGAAAAGTTTCTCTGCCCTCCCCTTCCAGTATGGGGGTACCCAGTACAGCCTCGTGGTGTTCAACACGGTGGACTGCGCTCCTGAGTCCTATGTCCAGTGTCACGCTCCCACCAGCAGTGCCTATGAGTTTGTCACCTGGCTCGATGGCATTAAGTGAGTTTTTTTGTGTTTGCGTGCTTGCGGGGCGGGGGGAGGTTGGGGGACCCTGTGATGGACTGTGAACAGCTGGTGGCTGGGGTCGCACTGGGTGGCTGAAAGGACTATGGAGGACTGTGGTGTGGTCCCGACGTCGCTTCTGTGGTGAGTTCCTTGTGCTTGCTCAGCGAGTTTGCGGTTCGGTTTGGAAATAGAAGAAACTTGCAAACCGGCCTTGAGGTCCGGTACCCACTTGGTACCCCGTGTGCGGTTCTCCACCTTCTGTCCGCTGGTTTTGTTTTTTTTTTTTACCTCTACTCCAGTCTTCGTTTTTCAGACGGGCATGCGGAAGCCCGAGTGCAAAGCGGGTGGGGCGAGGCCAGGGTGGATCCCTCTGTGCTCTGAATGGAATTTTCATCGTTCACTTTGCGGGTTCTTGTCAGGTGCACGCAGCCTCGCGCCAAATCGCAGCAGAAGTCGCAGACCCAGGAGTCCCTGTCCCCTCTGTGCCTAATATAACACCTCCAAAGGAGGTGAGGTAATATAGTACAGGCGGTCCCTGACCTCAGATTTTTTTTGACTTTATGAGAGTGCAAAGGCAATAGGCATATCGTAAACATCGTTTAGGCAAAGCTGTAATGTTTAGTAGGTTAAATGCATTTTCAGCTTGTGATATTTTCTACTTACGATGGGTTTATTGGCCATAAGTTGAGGAGCATCTGTATTTGTATTATTTATTTATTTACTGTATTACTTATCCATTGTGACATGAGAGTTTACTCCAAAACTGGATGGCTTAAAAAACACACATATATATTGCCATGGCTGGTGTGGCCCAGTGGATTGAGCCAGCCTGTAAACCAAAAGGTCGCCCGTTTGATTCCCAGTCAGGGCACATGCCTGGGTTGGGGCCCAGGTTCCCCATCTGGGGGTGTTTAAGAGGCAATCAATCAATGTATCTCTCACACATCGATGTTTTTCTTCCTCTTTTTAGTCCTCTCTTCTCTTAAAAAAGTAAATAAATAAAATACTTTCTAAAAAACCCCAAAACTCACAACCTTAAAAAAAAAAACACAGCTCATGTATTGTCTCAGGCTGTCTCTGTAAGGACTTCGGGAGCAGCTTTGCCGGGTGGTTCTGACCCGGCCTCTCAGCAGCGGCAGTCACCGGGACCAGGGCCACAGTCATCCACGGGTTTCGTGGGGTCTTCAGAGGACTCTTCTCCAACTTGACTTGTGCTGTGGCTGGAGGCAGGAGGGCTCAGTTGGTTGCTGGCTGTTCTCTACAAGGGCTCCCCATGGGGCTGCTTGCATGTCCGCCCAACATGGCAGCTGGCTTTCCTCAAACTGGGCAATCCAAGAGAAGGAGCAAAGGGGAAACCACAGACTGTTTATGGTCAAGTCTCAGGAGGCACACGTCCTCACTTCTGCCACCTGTTTGGTTCACAGGTCATTCGTGCTCAGTGTTTGCAGAGGCGGGCAGAGTAGGAGGTGGGGGTCGGGGGGCCCGGCTGCCATGGCGTCACAGGGAGTTAAATGAGCTGACGATCTGACAGTGCCTGGCATGTGTTAAGTGCTCCCTGAGTGTTTGCTGTTACTTCCTGTCTCCGTTTGCACAAATGGGAGACAGGAGTCCCTCTGTCAGTGCTCTGGTGGAGGGAGGTCACAGAAGCTGACCTTCCCTGTGTGAAGCACTGGTCTGGTCTGCGGTCAGAGCTTGCTAAACAGCACCCTTTCCTGACAGCTGTTACCTTTGTCTGCTCCCTCCATGGGTGTTTGTGGAGTGCCTGCTTTGTTCCGGCTGTGTGTGCTGCCCTGGGTGCTTAAGGTCCAGTGGAAAGGTGACACCTGGTGTCCCCCTCACGGTCGTTAGAATTAGCTGTCAGCAGAGAGCAGGTTTTCTCAAGCGCCGCACCGTTGCAACAGAGAACTCTTCGCCGTCCTGTGTGTAGGTCAGTAGCATCCTTGGCCTGTACCCACCAGATGTCAGTACCCACTTCCCTCCCAAATGGTGACAAACAAAAATGTCACCAGACGGTGTTAGATGTCCCCCGATGGAGTGAGGGGGGCAGAATCAACCCAAGTTGAGACCGGCCGGGATAGACGGCAATTGGTCAGCTTGAACAATGTTGAGTGGGGGCTCCCTGAGGTCCGGGTCCAGGGCCAATGTCCCTCAATCCCAGGCACCCCGAGCGGGAGGTCCAGCACAGAAGAGGCCAAAGGAAAACTTCGTTGAACAAGTAAATGAGCGAATGCCCAGGATGCACTTCGCACTCTGATTCCCCCTGGTGAGCCCCTGTGTACGCTTCAGGACCCAGCTTCAGTGTGGCTTCCCTGCTCGGGCAAGCAGCTAGTTGCTCCCCGCTCTGCCCCCATCACTTCAGGGTTTTTGCCTGTCACAGCCCCACACTTTTGGACTTGTGTCCAGGACCCTGGGTGTTTGCTCCAGCTGGGGCCTGGCGCCCAGGAGGCCTCCAGAAACCTTGGCAGAGTAAATGAAGGAGTGAAAGCTATAGGGAAGGTAATCACCAAGAAACCAGATTATCCCATGAGGGTGTTGGGAGAATCCATCAAATCCCCTCAGCACATCATTTCAGCAGCAGCAGGAGGCTGAGAGGGAAATGCTTTGTGAATACCTTTATCTCATGTTTACCCTCCTCCTTACACACTGTGTCTTTAAGCAGCCGCAACAGTGTCGTAAGCTGTGCACAGGCTGTGGAATCCTCCCAGTCAGCTGATAAACATTTTAGCTACTGTTTTACATCCACGGTTGTCCTTGCTTTTATCAAGTCCTGTGTAACCATCTAAACTCAGTTCCCGTGATGTGCCAGGCAGGCCTGTAACAGATCACAGAGTGTGTCAGCAAGTTCTGTTCACACTCAGAGAAATCTCAGCTCCCCGGGAGTGACCAGGATTAAAGAACAGAGCAGGCAGTGTGGCTTTCCAAACCGCCTTGCTTGGGGAAGGTTCACTTCTGACTTTACATTTCCTGTCTTACAAAAAAGTGGATTCCGCCCACCCCCACCCCACTCCCCCACCCCCGAGTCTAGTGACTCAGGTCAGAAATGGAAGGTAGAGGGAAGAGAGCCTGGTGAGCCTTCCTCATGGCATTGTGGCAATCCATTCATTCATTCACTCATTCATTGAACAGGCAGTTGCGGAGCAGAGTGTCCTCCGCACGGAGGAGTCAGGAACACTAGGTGGCAAGGTCCCTGCCCCCTTGCAGCTGGGGTGACAGGCAGGCTGGGGATGTGGCACAGGACAGCCCCCACCCACCCACCCCTGCCACCCCCATTGGGGCTGGCTGCTGATCACATTCACTCATTGGGCCCGTCCCTCCGGGGCCTCCAGGACCTGAGCCCGGGAAGGTGGGTGGTGATGGTGGGAGGGTGTGACGTCGGGCTGGACAAACGGGGATCAGAGCAGCCAGACCACTCTGCGGTCATCTTTGTTTTACTTTGTAACGTCAAAGGGCTTGCTTGGAGCCAAGGTGGATCATCAGCTTTATGGTATTTAAACCATATTTTTCTTCTGACCGTATGTTTTTCCCTTTTCTTTGTTTTCAAGTTCTTTGTACTTCTCAGACAAAATATTTGTTAATGTCTCTGAGCTGGTGACAGATGGCTGATGCTCGGTGTTCAGGAAGGAGCACGTTTTGGGATCTCAGTGCGGTGGGTCAGCCCCACTTTCCCACATAAATGACCTTTTTGACTAGAGGTGAAATTCATATTATAAAAGTAACTATTTATTTTTTAAGATTTTATTTTCAGAGAGAGGGGAAAGGAAGGAGAAAGAGAGGGACAGAAACATCGGGGTATGGTTGCCTCACGTGCACTCCCTTCTGGGGACCTGGCCCACACCCCACGCATGTGCCCTGACTGGGGATCGAACCGGCGACCCTTTGGTTCACAGGTCAGTGCTCAGTCCACTGAGCCACACCAGCCAGGGCAAAAGTAATCACTTTAAAGTGAACAATTCAGTGACATTGAAGCGCATTCATCATGCGCAACCTCTGCCTCTATTTAGTTACAGAATGTTTTCATCACGTAAAAGGAGACCCCATGCACAGATAGGGATCATTCCCTAGCTCTTCCCCCGACTCCTACCCTGTCCCCCAGCCCCAGCCAGGGCAATTTTGGCTGAAGTCTCTCAGACCGAAGAAACTGGTGTGATTACATTAATTTAAAAAGATGTATATTGATTGATTATTTTAGAGAATGAGAGAGAAACATTGGTGTTCCACTTACACAGTCATTGGTTGATTCTTGTATGTGTCCTGACCAGGGACCAAACCAACAGTCTTGGGGTAGTGGGATGATGCTCCACCAGGTAGCAGAGCTACCTGGTGTGACTATGTTCAGACTAGCAAGCTGGCAGTTAGCTGACTCAAGGTCGGCTCATCACTCCGGTCTGCCCCATCTGGGCAGTGTTAAAATTCCCATGTAAAGCAGGGTCTTCCTCACGTTGTGAAAGAGGAAGGCTGGGAGTGGTGAGCCGTGGGGTGGCTGAGTGCCCTGAGGGGACAGTGTCACTGAGCTCGCAGGGTGGATTGGGAGCAGAGGGCAGAAGCCTGCAAGTGGGAAAAACTCAGAGGAGCTCGGCCTTGGTGACCCCCCTGCCAGGCTGCTGGTGTTCTCCTGTGTCCAGCAGGCGCTTCTCAGACCCTGCGTGTCCTCGGGCACATCCAGTGGTGGCTCATACCACTTGGTCCCCTTCCCTGGGGGCTGCCATCAAAAAACCATACCAATGGGGCGGCCCGGGACAGCAGTGCTGGGGTGCTGCGCAGGCCAGCACCCAGGAGTCCAGCCCCAGGGCAGGCGGGGCCTGGCCCCTCTGGAACCTGGAGGGGAGGAGCCTTCTTGCCTGTTCCAGCATCTCGTTGTCTGGAGATTCCCTGCTTGGCGGCATCAGCACTCCGGTCTCCGCATCGTCTTTTCCCCTGAGTGTGTCTGTCCCTGTGTCCCATGTCCCCCTTTATTCCAAGGACATGGGTCATGTTGGATGAGGGCCCGTCCAAATGGCCTCACTGGCCTGGTCGCCTCTGTAAAGGTCCGATTTCCAATAAGTTTGTGTCCTGAGGTGCTGGGGGATAGGGCTTTGATGTGTCTTGTCTTGGGGACGCAGTACAGCCCACCGCACTGGAAGGAGAGGAGGCCCCTGCACCAGGCTGGGAAGGTGAGGCCGAGGTGGCCCAGAGAAGGGAGGGACACAGGGACTGGGACCCAGCCCAGGATCCCAGGCCCTTTCCCTGTTCCTTGCTCTCGTGTGCTTTCGTGGGGCCGCTTGCTTAAGGGACTCCCTAGCAGGAGACGACAAACTTCCCCTGTCCTCACTCTCTGGGCCCCTGGCCGCACCAGCGCTGGTGTAGAGCGGGGAACTTGACAGTGTCCCCGTGCTCCAAGGCACAGCGTCCCGGGCAGGGCAGGGGGTGGCTCCCTTGCAGATTCTTCCAATGTTGCCTGGGGGCCAGGAGGTGCAGCGCAGGGTGCCACAGGGACCCCCAGAGGCTGACAGCCAGCCTGGCCTCCTGCAGGTTCATGGGCGGGGGCGGCGAGAGCTGCAGCCTCATAGCAGAAGGCCTCAGCACGGCCCTGCAGCTGTTCGACGACTTCAAGAAGATGCGGGAGCAGATGTGAGTGCGCGGGGGCTCCTGTGGGGAGTGGGCTCGGAACCTCTTTGCCTATGACAGGGCCTCACCTGCTGCCTCACTCTGGGGAATCGGGGCGGGGGCGGGTGGCGCCCTCACCTGGAAGGGGTGTCTGGCTCCTGTCGCGCCTGCCTGCTGGGCGACTTGGAGTGAGCGAGGAACCACAGGGCCTCAGTGTTCTCAGCTGCAAAATGGGCCCCTTCTCCCCGACTTCCCGTGGGGCCGAGGACTCGCACCCCTGCTGTGCCAGGTGTGGGTCCCTTTTCAGGGCCGCATTGGCTCCCGCTCTGCAACTTCCCTTGTCCCCGCAGCGGCCAGACCCACCGCGTGTGCCTCCTCATCTGCAACTCACCGCCGTACCTGCTGCCCGCGGTCGAGAGCACCACCTACTCCGGGTGCACAACGGAGAGCCTTGTGCAGAAGATTGGGGAGGTGAGGGCTCTGGCTCTGAGGACCGGGGGTGGCCTGGGCTTCCGGTCACAGAGTGGGCACAGACTTGGCGGCTAGCTCTGCTTCCTCCTGCAGGAAAAACTAACCCAGAACCCGCCCAGGGCAGCTAACGCAGGTCTAGGGGCCCCTGACTGGAGTCTGATGGGAATTGGGTTTGGGGCCCCTGCCTCCCAGCCTCCCAGCAGACGCCTGCGGCAGCGGGGGCAGCCCCTGCGCCCGGTTCTGACTGCCCGCCCCGCCCCCTGCAGCGTGGCATCCACTTCTCCATTGTGTCTCCACGGAAGCTGCCTGCCCTGCGGCTCCTGTTCGAAAAGGCCGCGCCACCCGCCATGCTGGAGCCGCTGCAGCCGCCAGCCGACGTGAGCCAGGACCCTCGGCACATGGTGCTGGTGCGGGGGCTCGTGCTGCCGGGTGAGGCCCACGCGCCGGTGCGGAGCCGGGGTGGGGGCGGGGGTGGAGGGTGTTCTTGCCGGCTGCCCCCCTCTGACCTGGATTTTCTCTCCTCAAACCCCGTCCCACGGGGCTTGGGTGTCCATCCTTGGCTCTTAGTCGGGGGTGGCTCCGCCCCAGGCCCTCTCCAGCCGAAGCAGCCCGTCCCCCTGCCACCAGCTCCAGCTGCAGGTGCTGCGATCTCAGCGGCGCCCCAGCAGCCTCTGCCCCCTGTGCCCCAGCAGTACCAGGTGCGGACATCACCGCGAGAGGGGCACACCTCTGCGGCCTGGTGGGCCAACCCCTGGGAGGAGACTTAGTTCAGTGCTAGGGCTTGTGGGGTGATGGGTGTCTCCACTGAGACTCCAGGAGGGTGGGACTCAGGCCCAGGAGCCCCGTTCCTGTGGGGCTGTTGGAGTCGTGAGCCGCCCCCCCCCCCCCCTGTGTCAGGGTCAGGGTGCCTGTGCCTTGTGGGGGTGTGGGTGGCGCAGCCCGTACCACGCCAGGACTGGGGGCTGGGCGAGTGGTCCTCATTGGCCCCTCCCCTCTGTCCCCAGGTCCCCGGGAACCTGACCGCAGCTCAGGTGGCTGCCCAGAACGCAGTGGAGGCTGCCAAGAACCAGAAGGCGGGGCTGGGCCCACGCTGTGAGTCCCGGGCGAGGATACTGGGCAGGCGGGGGTCAGCCGGGCCTCTCCCCACACACACCTGCCCCACCTCCGCCCCTGGTCTCTCCCACAGTCTCACCCATCAACCCTCTCCAGCAAGCGCCTCCAGGCGTGGGTCCTCCCTTCAGCCAGGCCCAGGCCTCTTCACTGCCCCAGGGGCCCCCAGGTGCCCCCAAGCCGTCTCCCGCTTCCCAGCCCAGCCTGGTCTCCACAGTGGCTCCCGGTCAGGGCCTAGCCCCAGCTGCACAGCCAGGGGCACCGTCCATGGTAGGTGCCTGCGTGCCTCCCACTCCCTGCCCCCCCTGCCCCCCGACCGGCCTGGGGTGGCACCATGCAGGGGACAGAGAGGGCCCAGGGGCATGGGTCTTGGGGTCCTGGGTCCTCTGGGGCTGATGCTACAGACAACACTGCAGCTAAGGGCATGTGAGTCCTGGCGGGGGAGGACTTCTGTGGGTCCCATGGGCTCCTGTGCTGAGAGTCCTGGAATCCGACGGCACCACAGCGTTTGTGTCCCAGGGACGGACTTTTCTGGTCTCGGGGAAGAGGCTTTGTCTTCTCCTTGCTGGCCTGGCTCTCTTGGGACAGCCCCTCCCAGGACACGTTCCAACCCGCCCTGGCGCTCTCTTTCCTCCCCGCCGGCAGGCAGGCACTGTGGCCCCGGGCGGGGTGAGCGGCCCGTCCGCAGCCCAGCTGGGGGCCTCGGCGCTGGGCGGGCAGCAGTCAGTCTCCAACAAACTCCTGGCCTGGAGTGGGGTCCTCGAGTGGCAGGAGGTGAGTTGGTGGGAGGATCCACTGGGTGGGTGGGTCTTACAGAGCAGGGAATGGGGATGGGAGCCCAGATGCGGGGCTGAGCAGGTAGTGAGAATTGTACTGCTAGTAAAGATCTCACAAGTCTCAGACTCGGGGTCCAGACAGCCCAGGGGATTGGGGCATCTAGGAGACAGAGGGTTATAAGATTCGGGGGCAAGAGAAAGAGCTTAACGTTTGTGGGAGGTTCGAGGATTGTGGGATTGGTGTTATGGAGGAGGGGCCGGGGACTCTCAGACTTAAAGGGGCGGGGTAACAGGGGTGGAGATCCCGAGCTTTAGAGTTCCCAGGTTGGAGCAGGAGTGGTCCAGGGGACTGAGATTCAGGCCCCTCTCGTAATAAGCCCTTTCCCCCCTCAGAAGCCCAAACCTGCCTCTGTGGACGCCAACACCAAGCTGACCCGGTCACTGCCTTGCCAGGTCTATGTGAACCATGGAGAGAACCTGTATGTCACTGTCGGGGGCGGGGCAGGGTGGGCGGGGCTCCCCTCCTCCTGACACCTCTCTCCTCCTTGCCCCCAGGAAAACAGAGCAGTGGCCCCAGAAGCTGATCATGCAGCTCATCCCCCAGCAGCTGCTGGTGAGCCGCAGGCGGGAACAGCCCCAGCCCCCGCCCTTTCTTCCCTCACCCCTTCCATGCCCCTCCCCCTCAGTCCTTCCCTCCTCACTCCCCCACTCAACACTCTGGCTGGCCTCTGTGTCTCCCCAGACCACGCTGGGCCCATTGTTCCGGAACTCGAGAATGGTCCAGTTCCATTTCACCAACAAGGACCTGGAGTCCCTCAAAGGCCTCTACCGCATCATGGGCAATGGCTTTGTGAGTCCCGGGCCGCCGGGACCCGGGGGGCTGCCTCCTCTGTTCTCCTGGGCTCCTTCCCTTTCTCCCAGAGCCCTAGCTTGGTTTGTAGTGACAGTACACATCAGAAGGAAGTCTGTTCTGTAGTTGTCTGTGACTGGGGTGACGGGGGCACTTGGGAAGGAGGTGGCTGTGACCCAGGTTTACCGGGTGGATTGGTTTTCTGGGGTTGAAAACAGCAGTGCGCTCCCTCTTGGCGCCAGGAGCACGCAGTCCGAAGTAGGGATCAACAGGGCCGAGCTCTCTGAACGCACCAGGCAGCCGGTAGCCCCGGTGGTGGGGCTTCGGGCAGCAAAACCTGGTCTCTGCCTCCCTCCTCCCATGACCGCCCCCCCCCCACCCCATGTCTGCACCCCCACAGGACGGGGCGCTCTCCTCCCTGTGGGGTGTCTGCTGGCTTCTGAAGCCGCCAGTCATTGGACCAGGGGCACTCGACTGACTTGATCGCACCTTGGTACATCGGCAGAGACCTTACTCCCCAGCGAGGTCACGTTCCCAGACGCTAGGGTAGTACTTCAGCATGTGTATCTGCACGACAGTTCATCCCATCACGCTGAGGCAGGGTCTCCCCCGATAGGAACAGGTCCAGTTACGCAGGACATCCTGTGGGCCTGGTACCTTTCCAGGGCGGGGACTAGTAGTGGCTTACCTCACGGGATCCTCAGGGATGTTCTGCAGAGAACAGTGATCCTGAGAGTCAGGAATGCTTTCGGCTGCAAGTAACATAAACCCAACCAGCAGTTTTTTGAACAAATAGATGATGGGGTGAGGGAGGTTAAAACAGCAATTTATTTAATTTTTTAAAAAGATTTTATTTGTTTTTAGAGAGAGGGGAAGGGAGGAAGAGAGGGAAACATCAGTGTGTGGTTGCTTCTCACTCACTCCCTACTGGGGACCTGGCCTGCAACCCAGGCATGTGTCCTGACTGGGAATTGAACCAGCGACCCCTGGCTTCTGAGACCGGCACTCAATCCTCCTAGCCACATCAGGCAGGACCTAATGCAGCAATTTATTGCCTCTCATGGTTCTGTGGGTCAGATGGGCCCAGCTGGGCTAGTCTAGCTTGGGAACCTTTGTGGGAGTGGCCCATCGGATGCCAGCTGAGACTGGTTATCTGAAAGTTTGAATGGCCTGGAGGCGCAGGACTTGCGCACCATGTAGTGCGGGCTGTCAGCTGGGGTTCCGCCCAGCCTGGCCGGTGGCTCAGCGGCTCTTCTGAGCAGTGTGTCCCCAAAGTGAATGTTGTGCTGGCAGACATGTGAGAGCCCTTAAGAGGCCAGCCTCCCAGGTGGCGGGCAGAGGGTCCAGGTTGGAGAGCCAGATCGAACCTTCTGTTTGGGGCGCTTCCTGTCCACTCCCCTCCGCCGTCAGTGAGAGATCCAGCCCTGCCCTGTCTCTCTGGGCACTCTTCTGAGGCCTCAGGTGGTTTCTGGAGCAGCCTCAGGCAAAACCTCAGTCTCCTTCGCCTTTCACCCAGAAGCCTCCGCCCTCCTGGACTGGGTCGTCTAAACCAGGTGGGCTGGGATGCATCAGTGTCCTCCCCCAGGGCGTGACCGTCCGATGTCCTCCCCTAGGCGGGCTGCGTGCACTTCCCCCACACGGCCCCTTGCGAGGTGCGTGTGCTCATGCTACTGTACTCGTCCAAGAAGAAGATATTCATGGGCCTCATCCCCTATGACCAGAGTGGCTTCGTCAACGGCATCCGGCAGGTCATCACCAACCACAAGCAGGTTCAGCAGCAGAAGCTGGAGCAGCAGCGAGGGGTGAGTGACGTGGGCCCCCTGACCGTCCCTCCCCCTCCTAGCACCTGCCCACCTGGAACCCAGCATGATTGGCCAAATGCCCCAGGCCCCCTCCCCCACCCCCCGGGGCTCCAGTGCCAGGCTTGGACTCCTTTCCTAAGGCATGGCCACCCAGGTTCAGTCCCATCCCCGCCTGTCCTTGCGCTCTTTCTCTCCCTTTTCGGTGTTCTCACGGCCTCTCAGACACAGCCTCTTCTGCTTGGGGACCTGGGGGTGTAGAGTTTACTTGCCAGATCCCCCGCCCCCAGGGAAGCATTCCCAGCCCCTCATAGGTTCCCCTTCAGGGCTCAGAGACTCTCAGGCCCAGCTATACCCCATTGCTGACCTGCTCCCTCTCTCCCTGCGCAGATGGGGGCACAGCAGGCACCCCCTGGGCTGGGCCCCATTCTGGAGGACCCGGCAAGGCCCTCGCAGAATCTGGTGAGGATAAGGCCAGCAGGGTCAGGGCCAGGGCGGGGGAGGCCCCAGAAGACGCCATAGTTCTGATCCAGCCGTGGAGGCCCAGGGGCCTAGAGATGCGGTCCCTGCCCGTTCTGGTACCAGGGACCGGTTTCATGGAAGACAGTTTCCCACTGACCTGGGACGGGGTGCGGGGAGTGGCTTTAGAGCCTGCCACCAGATGCACCTTAATTGTCACTTGCCACTCATGGATAGGGTTCTGATATGGGTCTGCCAGCAGCTGATTCCTTATGGCCTCTGTGCAATCAGGCCTCTGTGCTGAGGATAATCTGTGTTTGCAGCCCCTCCCCAGCACCAGCATCTCCGCCCTTAGCTCCGCCTGAGATCTTCAGGCATTCCATTCTCAGAAGGAGCGCGCAGCCCAGATCTCTCGCATGCGCAGTTCACAGTAGCAGTAGGGTTTGGCTTCTAGGAGAATCGAATGTCACCTCCGATCTGACAGGAGGCAGAGTTCGGGTGGTGCTGTGGGCAGTGAGGAGCTTTTGCACATACATGTGAAGCTTCGCTTGCTTGCCCGCCACTCACCTCCTGCTGTGCAGCTGGTTCTTAACAGGCCACGGACTGATACCGGTTTGTGGCCTGGGGTGGGGGACCCCCGGTCTAGATCCTCTGTTCCTCGCCCCCATCTCTTCCCACTAGCTCCAGCTCCGCCCACCGCAGCCCCAGCCGCAGGGCGCCGTGGGGGCCCCTGCCACAGCAGGGCAGCCCCAGCCCCAGGGCGCTGCCCAGGCCCCCCCAGGTGCTGCCCAAGGCCCTCCCGGAGCACCTCCCGGCCCATCCCCTTCTGGATCTATCCTTCGGCCCCAGAATCCTGGGGCCAACCCCCAACTGCGGAGCCTCCTTCTCAACCCACCACCGGTGAGATTCGGGATGGGGGGCAGCTGAGAACACGGGTCCTGGGCAGTGACAGTTCTAGACTTTCTGTCTGGGTGGAGGGACGTTGGCTTGATCAGAGGGTGTTAGTGGAGCCCCACCAAAGGCTCCAGGCCCTCCAGCTGCTCTGTGTGTCCTCCCTGGGTGGGCTTTTGCTAAGACTGCTTTGGAGAAAGGCCCCACACAAATGACTGGACCAGACTTCTGAGCAGCTTCTGCACCAGAGGCTGCTGGGCAGGGTGGAGCTCCTGCTGGAGGCCTCTGAGCCGCATGTTTTGCTTCCCCAGCCCCAGACCGGGGTGCCCCCGCCACAGACCTCCCTCCACCACCTCCAGCCGCCAGGGGCCCCTCCACTGCTGCCGCCACCGCATCAGGGCCTGGGGCAGCCCCAGCTGGGCCCCCCGCTCCTGCACCCGCCACCCACCCAGTCCTGGCCTGCCCAGCTTCCCCCACGGGCACCTCTGCCAGGTAAGGAGGTCTGGGAGGGGCCAGGGGTCTGGACAGAGGGTCCCAGCATCCCCCGGGCTGGAGCCTTACGACCAAGGGCTCCTGGGAAGTAAAGTCCTGGTATGCAAGAGCAGTGGGTCCCACCTTGGCTTTTGGGGGGTTGTGAGGGCCTGGGGACCAAGGACCCAGGAGTTCTTGGTCCCTGCGACTCCTTTCCTGCCTGACCTCTGGGGTTCTCTGGGAAGCAGAGTCTTAGGGCCAGAGAGGTATCTGGGGGAACAGGCTCCCAAAGGTCTATGGGAGACAACACACTTATGTCCTGATGGGGCCAGAAAGGGCCTCTGATGGGTCCCCCAGGACTTCCTAGAGGGCTTAGTGCTTTGGACTCCCAGAGGAGGAGGGAGAAAGCAGGCCCAGGGCCCTTCAGGGCCCCGGGGGCTACTGGGAGATGCAGTCCCTTCCCCACTGCCCCCCAGGTCAGATGCTGCTGAGCGGGGGTCCCCGGGGACCGGTCCCCCAGCCGGGCCTGCAGCCCAGCGTCATGGAGGACGACATCCTCATGGATCTCATCTGAACCCCCGACACCCAATAAAGTTCCTTTCAACACACGCCCCGGCTCCCATCACTGGTGTCCCCAGGACCGGGCAGGAGGAGGCCAGGGGAGACAGACGTCTCTGTCCTTGTCCTCGCCTCAGCAGACGTCCCTGAGGCCCCGGGCCGTTGACGCCGGGGCCTCGGCAGGGAGTCAGGCAATCTGCGGCAGCCTGGCCCAGGGAGACCGGGAGGCAGGCGGCAGGGCTCACAGGACCCTGTGCTCTCGTGGAGGCAGAGAGGGTGCCGAGGGGCTCGGAAGTGGCCTCTGAGCCAGGCAGGCTCAGAAGGGTCTTGGAAGAGAAGCAGGAGTCGGGGAGGCCAGGCAGGCCACCGGTATGGAGAAAGCAGAAACACATGTGCGAAGGCAGGAGAGAGCAGGGGTGCTCAGGGAGCAGGTGGGCGCCTCGAGCATGAGTGTGAGGGAGGGAGGGGCTCGGGCTGCAAGCAGCGGCTCGAGGTTTGTCGTGGGGACACCAGAACCACAGGAGGCCACGAGCAGGGGGCTGGCCTTGGCCTGCCAGGAAAAATGGGGAGGAGGCTGAGGCAGTGGCTCTGGGAAGAGGAGAGTCCAGAGCGGGAGCTGGGGCAGAGTTGGGGGCAGAAGGGGTGAGGCTGGGACTGGTGTACCACGTGGAGGAAGTTGGGGGTGTGGGGGCGTTGAGGGTGGCCCTCAGGACCTGTCCTGAGTGCTGGTAGTTGGCAGGGCTTCCCTGACTTAGGCAACTGGGAGAAGGAGCCAGTAGTGGATGCTGATGGTCCAAGGTATGTGCAGGTGACAACTGCCTTGTCGGGAGCTTGTGGTGTGTCCTTAGGCGGTGGTCTGTTTGGTGGTCCAAGTCATAGGAGTGGACGACATCACACCTGGAAAGTGGGGGGCCTAGGTCCCACTCAGAGACCTGCCTTCTGGGGCTTTGGACCAGTGGATGGTGGGGGGGCCGTCCCTGAGATGGGAACCCAGCAGGGAGCAGGTTGGGGATGTGGAGAGTAGGGGGCCTGGAGGACGTCCTCAGGGAGCTGTTCGGGGGCCACTGTCTGGATATAGGCACAGGTGCGGGCCGTGTAGGTGGGCTCCCTGGAGGCTGAGGGTCAGCTGTCTAATGTCGGAGTGCAGACTGGTGTCGCTCACCATGTATGTGGTCCACATCTGGACCACCAGCACCCGCGTGTTTGGGACGCAGGCTGACATCAGAATCCCGGGCGGGCCCCGTCCCGGGAGAGAGGTTGCAATGTGGTGGCCCACGGGCCACTCTACAGATGAGTTTTGTTTGGCCTTCTCTGTGTTAGCCTCCGTGGCGCTTCTTCCTGATGAGTCAGTGGTAAAAATCAGGATAATTCTCACTCTCGCACACACACCAAACCCTGTCTTCTTGGCTTCTCTTGACAAGTCAGGAGACCTGGCACCCTGGGCCAGCCCTTGTGCCTCGCAACAGCGGGCCGGAGCTGCCCCTTTCGACGGGGAGCCTGCCTGTTGTTCGCCACAGTCCCCACCACTCCCTCTCGCCCCACCCCCCGTCCGCGGGCTTGCCCCGTGGCCATCCTCACAGTGGCGTGCGGGGAGAGTGAAACCTTTCTTGTACTATGTCTCTACCACAAGTGGCACAGCCAAAGAGAGAACGAGAGGGCCCCGTGTTTCGGAAAAAATGGGAGCGAGACTATTTCTTTGTGGAAGTGAAGAGCATGCCTACGTGTTTAATATGCAGAAAAATCATGTCTGTGTTGAAAGAGTACAACCTGAAGCGCCACTATGAGTCAAAGCACAGCAAGAGTTTCGACCAGTACACGGAGCAGAGGCGGGACGCGCTCCTCGACCAGCTGAAGAAGAGCCTGAAGGCTCAGTAGGGCCCAGTGGCCAGCAGGGGGCCGCAAGGCCGCCACGTGCAGTTGCTCCATGGTACGGAGAGACTTCCCCCGGCGCTGAGACCTCCCTCGGTCGGCGAGTTGACCGAGCAGCGGAACGGCGGGCGGCTGTGGACAGACACACACCTGCTCAGTCGGTGACCTCGGGCTCTCGGGTGCCACTGTGCGCTGCACGGCGCGTGGAGGAGAGAGCAGGAGACTGGCAAGGCCAGCTGCTCAGAATCAGCACGTCAGTCATGGCCTTTTCTGTCCCTGAGCATGAACCATTCCCACAGCTAGCTTTATTTATTTGTGAGGTTGAGAATTCCCGTGTGACCGAAGCAGCCTGTGACACATGCCCAGGCAGGCCTGGCACCGGTGTGTGTTTGCGCTGGCGGGAACGGGTCAGAATGCCGGAGCACAGCTGCCGATGCTTGTGGTGACCCCCTGATCTGTCTTAGGGGAACTTGTCAGTATGCCGTGAGCCAAGGTGGCAGCATTTGGCGAGGACACAGAAGTTCAGTGATTGTGTCCAGCGCCTGGAATTGCATTGTGCTGAGAAAGTCCATGGAGCATGCTGTGAACATCCTCGATGGGCTTCTGTACTCGAATCAAGGGTAGGTTGATGGTGAACTTGACCCACAGAAGCTCTGTGACCTGGTCGTCATGTGATGGTGTAGAAGAAGTTGAACCTGCTGAAACCCATCTGCCGGGTTCATTTCACATGAGGCAAAAGCCCTGCCTTGGTTCCCCTGAGAAGGTTGGTCAAAGACTTCAGGTCAAGGTTATGACCCTTCTGAACACTGTTATTTTTCCGCAAGGACATTCACAAACAGCTACTTGAATGTACAAGTGAGTTTGCCCAGTCCTGGCAAAATTGGGGGAGCCGTTGGCAGGGAATATTCAAACTCCGTTTCCTTTGCTGCAGTTGGTTTCCCCGAAACAGAACGCACAGCTCAGACCATGTTTATCCAAGTTCCCCTGAGGGTTTTTGGCGTCCAGAATCCATGCCGTTGTACCAGTACTGTCCGCTTTGCCTTTGTCGGCGGGTGGCGGCAGTGCGAGCGCTGGCCGCACAGAGTAGTTACTGTGGTGGCGCAGTGGGCGCAGTTTCCCTGTGGGGTCCTGCTGGGGGTCTCAGCCCTGCGCTCTGCAGTGGTCGCCCTGAACCTTCGAGTCTGGAGCTCTCTGTTGGGAAACCGAGTCACAGTCCACAGCGCTCCCGGAATTCCGGCTGAGCTCTCAAGTGTCCATCCCACAGCACCCTGCCCCCCTTCCCCTGCTGCCCAACGCTTACGTCTGGGGTGCCACGGGATGCCCTCAGCCTCACCTCAGAGGAGTGCAAGAAATTACAAAAAAATTTTAATAAGGAAATCTATTTTTCAATTTGTATTTTTTCAACTTGGAATTTGAGATTTGAACTCCAGCACCAACCATGTTTGTGTTTCATTCCGTGCATTCACCGTAGTTCAGTAAAGATGCAGTTTGACGATGTTTCTGGCCGTCGACTTTCCTTATGCCTGGCTAGTTCACCCATTTATGTGGCCTGCTTGGCTCCTGGAGGCATTTGAGTTTCCCGTCCTCCCCGCCCTGCAGTGGTTGAGTCCAGTCTGGGGGTGGGGGGGCTCCGAACAGCCCCCTGGGTGTTTGTCACACAAGCGGAATGCGGAGTGGGACTCACTGGCGGCAGCTGGAGGGGATGCGGGCAGGGTTTCCCGGGCAGCGAGTGCAGCAGGGCCCCCCGAAAACTCAGATGGCTTCACGGGCCAGGCAGGTGATGGAAATGTGTGACGCTGACGGGTGTAAGACAGCAGGGCGTGATGGGGACTGTGGCGAACCCGGAGAGTGCTTGCCCCGCCCAAAGGTGTTCAAATTAAAGACAAAACACACCGTGAGGACCAAACAAAAATCCACTGGTGGGTCCGATGAGGCCGTGGGCTGCCATTTTGCGACCCCGGGAGGAAGGAGAAGACGTGAGGATCAGTCCAGAGCCCCGAGGAAAGCCCAATGCGTGAGGGTCGGTCAGGCAGCAGAGGACAAGGGTACCCAGCCAGCATGTCTGGAAGCCGGAGTGTTTTTGAGGAGAGTGTGACCGACTGTGTCCCCAGCTGCTGCAAGGGCAGGACCCAGCGCTGTTCCCACCGGGGTGGAGATGACTCTGCGGGGAAACACTGCTTGGGTCCGGGACAGGCGGGAGGAAAAACCAGTGTTTCCAGCTGCCCGTTTGGCTGTTGTAGGCTAGTGAGGCTCCCTGGCCTCCACACCCAGGTAGACGACCCAAAGAACCTGCCATGCTCTGGTCGCTCGCAGGCGCCTGCCTGTTTACAGGTGAGGCAGGAAAAGCCCAGGGCGTCTGGGTTGCCCCAAGAGCGAGGAGAGATCTGGACACAGAGCACACCCCCACCCCCACCCCCCACAGTCCAGGTGAAGGCGACAGGCAGCAGCACTTAGCCTGCCTGTTAGGACCAGCCAACACCAGCCCCAGCCCTGCGCGTCTTTGGGGACGTTGCCCTCTGAGCACCAGGTTGGAGCTGCGTGAGTGTAGCACATAGTGAAATCCTCGGGACAGCAGGCTCTACACTCCAGCCCCAGCACTAACTCGCTCTGTGGCTTGGGGCAGGCGGGTCCCTGTGCATCTCTGAAGCTCGGTGTCCCCATACGTGGAGGAGTGGCTTCCCCACAGGACTGGGCGCCTGGCAGGCTCAGCACAGCCCTCCACCCTGGAGCCCTGCTGTTAGCTGCTGCCGCCCTCTCTGGTTCTGGACTGTCCGGAGGCAGACGAAGTGGGCAAAACTCGCCAAAATCACTACAGTGTCCCTGAGGATTGTAAGGGGTGAGGGAACGGTTGCAAATACTTCAATTTTGAGCAGTGGGCCTTCAGACTTTGCTTCCAGAGCTGGAGCGAGACTGGGCAGTACCTGAGATTTCTCCCCAAGGAGCAGGTCTGGCAAAAGTGGCGGAACATAAAACTAAAAAAAAAAAAAGGGAAAACTGCCAAAACACCAGCACATGAATAGTTGCGAGCCTCTCGGGAATGAGGCGACATGCCCACTATGGCCTCTTGAAGGGAAAGTTAGGAGGAAAGTGACACCTAAAAAAATGGATTTGTCTCAAAGTCCACAAAACTCGCCAACAGAGGTTTTCCACCATCTTTTATTTTTTCTAATTATTTATTTTTAGAGGGAGGGAGGGAGAAAGAGAAACATGGATCCGTGGTTGCTTCTCAAACGTCCCTACTGGGGACCCAGCCCGCAACCCAGGCTTGTGCCCTGACTGGGAATCGAATCCGTGACCCTTTCATTCCCAGGCCAGCGCTCTATCCACTGAGTCATACCAGCCAGGACAGCCCACCATCTTTTAAAATTAATTTAAAAAATGTATTAGAGTTATACTTTTATAGTTCTGTACAGGTGAGAAAGCCCCGAAGTGTTTAGAAAGAAAAGGGAAGGACCCCTTTGCCCCAACCCTCCCCTGCCCCAGCCCTGCCCCCCCGCCCCCGCAAACACACGGAGCAAACCGCCCTCCCCCCAGAGGCAAATACATCAGTTTGCCATTTGAATTTACATGCTTGTGGTTGTAGACACATTTATTGTCTCTCTTTTTTTTAACTCATCAAATATATTTGCTGGAATGAATGTTAGTTTCTTAAATATTTGCATTGGTGGGGCCGGTGTCTCTACGCCGTCCCTTATCCTGCTGCTTTTTCTCGCCTGAGTCCTGGCCAGCTGTCTGCACCGTTCCTGATGTGTGGCCGTCCTGATTTTCAATGGTTGCCGTTCACCGTCCGTTAAATGGACACGTGGACACACTCCAGTTCCACAGACCATCCCGAGTGCATGAGCTCTGTGTCGCTGTGTAACTGGCCCCACCACTCAGTGGCTGAAAACAGCGGGCGTGTATCAGCTCCCAGTAGCTCTGGGTCAGGGAGCCAGACGGATTCACTGAGTTCCTCTGGTTCAAGGTCTCTCTAGGTTCTAGTGGAAGCCCCACCAGGGGAGGGCCCACTTCCAAGCTCACTCACCAGCTTGTGGGCAGGGTTTACTTCCTCCTTCCCGGCTGGACGCAGGGCCTCAGGGCCTCCCTCTGGATCTTAACAGGTAGCCCCTGCAAAGGGCAGCTCACTTCTCTGGGTGAGCTGGCTTCTCTGGAGGGCAGACAGGGCAACCAAGGTGCAGCTCCAGGCTTTTCAGGCCCAAGTCTTGGAGGGCAGTGCGGTCACTTGGGCCTTATCCTGTGCAGATCTGGCCCACACGGACGCTGAGTGGTTAAGGGTGTGATGCCAGGAGGTGGGGACCATGGGCCATCTTGGAGAAGGCTTGCATGCTGCATGGGCATTCAGCCAGCTGCGCAGTTTGTCCGTCATTAAAAATGCTGTTGAGGAGATATGTAAAATCTCCTCCCTTGTGCAGGAATTCCTGTGTGATACATTCCCAGCAGCCAGTTTTCAGGATTGAGGACTACGCCAATTTCATTGTTGTTTATTTGACTTTGAAAAGGGAATTTATTTTTTGCATATATAAAACCTTCATATGGTTCACACTTTTTAATAAGAGTTTCCAAAAGGGACCCAACGCACAGTCCCAGCTCCCTCTGGAAACTACCAATTTTCTTCTTCTTCTTTTTTTTTTTTTTTTAAGATTTTATTTATTTATTTTTAGAGAGGGGGCAAGGGAGGAAGAAAAAGGAGAGAAACACAAATGTGTGGTTGCCTCTCATGCACTGCCTACTGGGGACCTGGCCCGCAACCCAGGCATGTGCCCTGACTGGGAATCGAACCTGCAACCCTGGTTTGCAGGCTGGCACTCAATTCACAGAGCCAGTGCCCAAGAATGATACTTTTAAAATTAAGTGATACAGGTTGACTTCAACTCTTCAGGATCAATCTGACCCATTCTAGTGCATGCGGCTGAGGGCAGCCAGGCTGTCCTCTCTGGGAACCTTGAGTAGGGTGGAAGAGGTGGGACCGATCTCTGGGAGGCAGTCAGGGAACCTGGCAGAGTAACAGCAAACAGCAGCAGGGGCCCAGGTGGCCCGGGAGGTCATATTTGCAGTTCATTTGTTTTGGAAATATTGACTGGACGCCTGATAGGAGCTGGGCTTCCGACAGGGCAAAGGTGGGCTTGGTTCCCGTCCTCACGGAAGGAAGAAGTGGCTAGACAGCTCGCCTCACAGACTGAGCTCTCCCGTCTGCAAGGCTCAGCTCTGGTGAGCAGACTTTGAAGGGGCCTTGGAGAATTAAATGAGAACTCCCAGTTTCATGCTTAATAAGTACTACACACTCAACTATACAGGCCATTGTTTTATTCATTCTTTTGTTTTTTTTAAATATTTTATTTATTTAATTTATTTTATTGTTCAATTATAGTTGTCTGTATTTTCTCCCTCCCCTCCCCTTCTCTCTCCCCCACCCCCTCCAAACCCACCTCCCTCCCTTGCTTCCACCTTCCCCCTTGGTTTTGTCCATGTGTTCCCCATAATAATTCCTTATTTATTTATTTTAGAGGAGAGGAGGGAAACATCAATGTGGGGTTGCCTCTCGTACACCCCCTACTGGGGAGCTGGCCTGCAACCCAGGCACGTGCCCTGATTGGGAATTAAACTGGTGACCCTTTGGTTCCCAGGCCGACACTCAGTCTGCTGAACCACACCAGCCAGGGCAGCAGTTTGTTCTTTGACAGGTCCAGCTACAGAGGGGAGGGCACACCAGGTGGAGGGCAAGGTGCAGGCAAGGCCTGGAGCTATACACTAGTAGGCACATTGTGGCCAGTAGATTAGATGAAAGCGGCCATAGTGTGTGTGTGGTCCCATCATTATGTTAACAAACCCATACATCACAATGGTTTCACAAAGGATTGTCTCCCTTTGCCCTACCTGCGACTTGACAGTCTGATATGTCCCACTGGCTCTCCTCCAGCAGTGACAGAGGGGTCTTGTGCTTGTACCCTGTAACCAGCCCCTCCGTTTGGGGGGCCTTAGTCCCCACCGCTGGGAAGGAGCACACGAGGGCTTGCAGCTGCCAGGGACCAGAAGTGACGCTTGTGACATAGGACGCTCAGGCTCGTGCCCCTGCAGGGAAAAGTCCTCGTCCCAGCCTCCTACGGGGAGAGCAGGGGCGAGAGCTTTCCTGGGGCGTGAACGCATCCCTGGCCCTCTGTTGAGGCGTGGAGGTTAGCCTCGAGAGCCCTGTGCCGGGCTCTTGGGATAGAGCTGTGAGGACGCTCGACGTGGCCCTTGCTTCCCGTCTAATCTGGGAGGCACACAACTCCGAATTACGAGGAAGTGGAAGAAAGGCTATATAGCACTTGGAGAGCCTGCATGAGGTAGATTGTTGTTTGTAGACATTATCTTGTCATTGCAGAAAACGAAACTCAAGACAGACTGCCTTATTCCAATTTAGTCTGTATTATCATGTCCTTGGCTGTGTCACATACACATCCAATCTACACGTACTCCCAGTTTGCCCTGTTAGTGAAGTTGGTGAGGCTGGTAGTTGACTGGCTAAACAGGATTATTTGAGGATGTACATCTGTCTCAGGATAGGCTGGGTTGTGTCCCAATAACAACCCCCACGTTGCAGTGGCTTGGAATAGCAAACAAGGGTTTTCTCACTCTTGCTGAGTGGAGATCTCACTCATGCCCAAAGATCTCAAATATTGCCAAGTAGAATGGGAAATGCTCCAGACTGAATTCATGTGTCACTGTTGCTCAGATCTCACTGGCCAGGATGAACCACATGACCCTACTCCCCCATAATAGCATCAGGAAGTGGAATCCTCCCCATTGCTGGGAAAGTGGGGAGTTAGAAATAGGTGGCAGGTAGTACTGGTGACTAGCTACACACTTGCAGTATTTTTATTTTCACTAAAAACATCAAGACCTTTTCCCAGTGGTCATACAACATATTCTTGTATAAACTGTACCCACAAATCGCAATGAATCATCTATCATTTCCAGTTTTGTTTTTCTTTTAAGTGACCTGAAAACCTAGGAAGCTTAGGAAGCAAACCAAAGACTGGGTCTTCCTAGGTTTTTATGAACTTTTCTGTTCAATTATTTACAGTTGCTTTGCTTGCAGCTACTTTAGCAAAATTTTTTTAAAAGATTTGTTTATTTATTTTTAGAGAAAGGGGAAGGGTGGGAGAAAGAGGGGAAGAGAAACATTAATGTGTGGTTGCCTCTTGTACACCCCCTACTGCAGGGCGTAACTACAGGGCATGTGCCCTGACTGGGGATCGAACCAGCGACCCTTTGGTTTGCAGACTGGCGCTCAGTCCACTGACTAACACCAGCCAGAGTGGCAGCATTTTTTTTTTAAGCAACTCACCTTTATTCTTTCCAATGCAGGCCACCTGCTTTGCATATAAACAACTCTCTTGCATTAATATTTCATTAGTTTGACAGGACTAAGCTATTAATTTAGGAATAATTGACATACACAGGTTTGGTAACAGCTACTTCTGAGCAAGTGTGCAGCCTAACAGATGGGAGCAGAACCACGTTGTCATAATAGCCTGCCAGCCTGGACAGCAGGTGTCCCAGAGGACACGAACGGTGTCTTTCCAGCTGGCACACTGAAGCCCTGGCTGGTGTGGTTCAGTGGATTGAGCTCCAGCCTGTGAACCAACTTGCACACTGGGTAAACAGGATGTCCTCAGAGAGCTGTGCTGTAGTGTTCCTAATAGAATTTCAGCCTACGTGTTCATTACACATTCTGACATGTTTTCGTTTTGCTCATGCTGGAGTATATCCTGGTCCACCTTTCTTCATGCTTAGACGTTCTTGGGAATTCATACCCACACATGTGTCCTGATGGGATCTGAAGGATGAAAAGGCATTAACTAGGTGGAGAACAGGAAGGTGATCAGTCTGCAGATGGCCGCAAGGGCTGCATGATCTTGGCGCTCAAGGCCACAGTGAGGTATTTAAATCTAAGAGCACTCAAGGAGCCGTTGGATTCTTTCAATGAGTGGAATGAGAAGCAAAGTGGCAAGTGTTAAGAGACTGTCTTCCTGGCAAGAGATCTTGATGGCTTGGACCAAAGAGAATGATGGGAAATGAGGGTGTCTGGAGTCACGGAGGCATCTGTCCCCGTGGTTTTCTTCTTCCTGCAGCCAGCAGTCGGGTGTCCTGACATGGGAGATTACCAGGCTCTGGAGGTACCTGTGGATATCCAACCTGAAGTTGGGGTCCAGGGAGCACTGACGTCCTATTTGGTCATGATCTGGGGCACATCTGGGGCTCAGGGCTGGGCTCCAGTCAGCCCTGGGAAGTCCTTGGGCAGGCGGCTTAATTGATGGAGCAAACAAAGACAGGAAATATGACCCAGGGAAGATCTTGAATTTTACTGGTCACCCCTGTCTCATTTTCTGGTAGCCCCTCAAGGCCTGACCTTTAAAGGGATGGAGTGTCCCAGTCTCCATCCACACCCACGTTCTTCGTAATCTCATTCTTTCTCATTGACTGCAAAGCTGAGGACTCCGGAAGTTTTCTCTCCAGACTCTTCTTGCTACATTGCTTCGTCAACATCTCGAATGGAAGTAGGGCTCTCTGCCTCCCGGCCTCCCCGACCTCCTCCTCTGGTCAGCTCCCTCTCACTAAATGGCACCTGCGAACAGGCAAGAACCTTGGCATCACCCCTCACCCCCCTCTCTCTCTCATCTCTACATAAGTCCTTTGAGCTCTAGCTTGAAAATACATTGTGAAAATGACTGTGTCCCCTGCTGCGGCCACCCTGCCTGTGACCCGTGCCATGAGGCCTGTTGCCTGGATTATTGCCCCTGTCTGCTTTCTCCCCTCCTGCTTCCTCTTGTTGTCTATAATCTTATTTTCAACACAGCAGCCAGAGGGGGCCCTAAAAAAAGTTTGAAATGTTGCCAGTTATTTTTCAACAGGCAACACTTACATATGGTTCAAATTCCAAATAGTTTAAAATAGTACACTGAGTCTCCTTTCCACTGCACCCCATCCCCCGCCACTGCCCTCCCTGCCCCCAGTCTGCTGCCTTCTCTTCTGGAGGTGACTGTGGATTCCAGCTCCTTCTGTATATTCGTACAGATGTTGTGTGTGACTCTGTGCATTCTGTGACTGCTTTGTTTAAAAAAAAACGAGACTGCCACTCCCTTGCCAAAAGCCCCAGCTAAATGAGACTAAAATTCAAATTCCATCCCAAGGCTACAGGGACCCTGCTTGTGGCACTCGGCCCCTCCCAATTTCACCGTTGTCCTCCACCCTCACTCCTCTCCAGCCTCATAGGCCTCCCTTGTTTTTCTTCCCTTCTCAGGCTTTGTGCCCTGGCTGTTCCCTCGTCGTAGCACACTGTTCCAGTCGATGTGGAATTGCAGGCTCCTCAAAGGCCACTTTCCTCAGTTCTCATGGTCACCACCCCAACAGTCTGGGTGTTGGCTCTAGTCACACCTTTATCACCAACTGTGATGCTAGGAGTTCCCCAAGGGACCACAGGTTCTGTGAGGGACCTGGTCTGTCATCACAGTATACTCACTGCCCAGCACAGAACTGGAAATGGCGCTATTAAGAATGATTGAAAGAAAAAAAGCAAACGTTTAACTCTTCACTGTGCCAAGTAGCAATCCCAATACTTTATTGACTCATTTGACCCTCAATAACCGTTTTGGGGTTAGCTATTAGCCACATTTAAGACACATGGAATTTAAGCCCTGCCTGGTGTCGCTCAGTGGGTGGAGCGTTGAGCCTCAGCCTATGAACCAAAGAGTCGCTCGTTGGATTCCCCATCAGGGCACGTGCTGGGGGTGGGGGGCAACCACACACTGATGTTCCTTTTCCTCTCTTTCTCCTTCCTTGCTCTCTTAAAAAAGAAACAGAAACAGGGAATTTAAGCAAGAAATCTTACACAACTACTAGTAAGTGACTGTGCAGTCACTTAATTGAGTGAAATGAGGGAATCAATGAATGGCCCTGAAAGAAGGGAGCAAGAAGCTGCGGGAGGCAGAGAAGGCCGTGGGCGGAGCCTAGGGAGCGGGGCCAATGGGTACACAGCTGTGAGTTACAGGCTTCTCCTGAGGCCGCTGGCCAGGCCCCGCCCCCGCGGGGGCCGCTGGAAGTTGTGGTCCCCTGCCGACCTAGCCACGTCACAGCCTTCAAACCTAAAGTCCTCGTCTGGCGCGCGGTACGACCCGTATCCCCAAACCTCTAGGTAGATTCCCTCAACCCCCAGGTCCATTATTCCTTCCTCCCTCTTTCCCTGAGAGCTCTGGTAGTCCGCCGGTTCCGCGTGTCCAGGACTCTGAGTAAAATCTGCCGGATCCCGCCCCCTACCCTGCAGCCAACTTGGTATCGTCTTCTACTTCATCTTTCCCCCACCCCTTCGTCCTTTGATATGGCTTTCTTCGCCAGGTTCCCCCAAAGTCATTTCTCGCACGTCCTCTCAGTTCCTCCCGCCCTGACTCAAGCGACCCGAAGTAACTTCCAATTGCCGTACTCCCCGCCCAACACACCCTCTCCGTCCCCCGAGCTCCCCAGCCACATTTGGTACGCCCCGGCCACGCCCCCTCGCGGACGCTCTAGGTTGGCGCCGCGCTCCCCTGTTCGCCGCAGTGGTTCGGCCGTGGCGACCCTTCTCCGGCGGCACGTCCCCCGCGCTTGGTACAGCCCAACCCATCTCCCCCCAGAGCCTCGGGCCCGCGCCCCTCAGTCGGTGGAACCCGGAGCCCCTCGCGCGGCCCGTGTTATCCCCCCCAGTCTGCTCGGCCAGCTCCTGCCATGGTCCGTCCGCGCCGCGCCCCGCACCGCTCCGGCACTGGGGGCCCCCTTGGGGGTCGCGGCCGTCCCCCGCGGCCCTTCACGGTGCGTGCCGCCCGCTCGCGCTCCTGGCCGGCCAGCCCTCGGGGCCCAGAGCCTCCGCGGATACGGGCCCGTTCGGCCCCTCCCATGGTGAGCCCCCCGCCATTTTTCCAGATTCTTCCACGGCCCCGCCCCCGTGCTCTCGTCTTTGTCCGCGGCCCCCTCCTCTGGGGTTTCCCGGGAGGCTACGAAGGGTGGTCCGGACTGGGGCTGGGTTCCCCCGTGGAACCCCTCGGTGGTACGCGCTGGGCTCTCCCCTTTGTTAGGCGCTCGGGCCGGGGTGGCGGGGGTGGGGTACGGGGGTGGCGAGGGCTCAAATTACTGCTGACTAGGCGGCCGGATTTAAACGGTGGGTGGGGGGCTGGCTGGCCCACTACGAACGTTGGCTGGCGTGCGCGCTCGTTTTTCCAATTGGAAAGTTCGTCTCTGTGCGGACAGGAGATCTGGAAATGAAGGAGGGGTCTGGGGGACAGCGGCGAGAGGGACCGCGTCTTGCCCTCGCTCGCCCAGGTGTTGCACCCGGGGCGTTCTGCACCGCGCCTGTAGCGTGTGCGCCCAGGATTTGCTGGCGCGCCCAGGTGTGGGATGCCCTCACAAATAGTAACAAGCCCAGACCTTAAACATAAACATCTAACTTTTGCCGGTACATGAAGCTACACACTCTTTTCCTGGCCTTAAAACATGCATATACTTTTCAAAATCTTAATAAAGCTTATTTGGAGCGGTAAAGGTGTGCGTCTCGACAATTCCTGCACAGCCGAACTGTGCACACGCTTGCCCAGGTGTGCGTTTTACCCTAGGCTGGCGCTCGAGCTCGCTTCTCGACTGCTCTGCCCCACGTTGTCGGTGGCGCGAAGCCTTAAGCAGGTTTCCTCCGATCTTACACACCCAGACTCGGAACATCGCCCCAAAGTTTCCTTTTTCCTTCGTTGCCCTCTCCTCTTTCATCAGCATTCACATCAACTGAAGCACTTCCTGGACCATTAAACATCCCTCCTCGATAAGGCTTTTGCACTTCCAAGTACTAGATGGGCTTTCTCGTGCAGTAAACAATCAGGTGGCAGAGGAGGCACTGCTCAATTGTGCAGACACTTGCCCGGAGGGGACATTTCCTGTAGGGTCGCTTTTGACCTGCGCATCCTGCTGTTGCAGGTGTCCCCTCACCCCCGGTCTTCGGCACCCGTCCTGGTCTTCACAGTCCAGAACAAAACCCCTTTCGAGTCCTGCGAGGTCAGCCTACCCTCCGGGATAAGCAGACTTTGACACGTGTCCCTAGAGCTTGCACTGACTGGGTCCTCAGGGGCCTTCACTTGGGCCCTGCAGCTGGGCGCTTTCCCTGCGTTCCCGGAGTTCCCCGCCCCAGCTATGGTGCCTGCGCCCGTTCTCCTGCTCAGCCCGCGCACACCCTGCACTCAGGCTTTCTCCCTCGTCTCCCTCAGTGTCCCGCAGTTTCTCGGGTCCCAGGACCAACTGCCCAGATGGAGAGCATGCTTGCTCTGGGTTTTTTGCTTTTTACAGCTCCTCTCCAAAATAAAACTTTTCCTGCCTGTCAGTATGCTGGGGCAGGGGGCATCTGTGTGCTTTACAGGAAATGGGGAAGTGTGCTTTAATAATAGGATGAAAGGAATGGCCATGGAGACTTTTTTCCCCTGCCTGGAGGCACTAACAAGTGAGATTTTCCTGGGGTTCCTGCTGCCAAGCTGTTCCAAAACCTTCACATGTTTGCTGGAGATGTTTTTGGTTTAATAAAAAGATGGCTGGGAGAGCATGCTCTGAGAATGTGTAGCTTTCCTTGGCTGTACTGCTGGAACATTGTGGTGTTCTGCAAACACTCTTGAGACACTGTGTTTGAGGCCCCTCCAGGTGTTTGTCACACCGCCTCTGCACAGGTCCCTGCCTCCCTGGGTGCTTCTGTACTCTGTGTGCTTCTGGGCTCTGCCTCTGGAGGGTCAGGCTGACATGGCCTCGAGCAGGGGTGTGTGAGTGGGGAGTGAGGGCCGGCAGCCACCCGGGGAGGCTGGCAGGAGCCTGAGGGAGAGTCTGGACTTTCTCTTGACAGTCGTGAGGAGCTCGGAAGGGCTTCGAGTGTGAGGGGACAGGGCAAGCCAGTGTGTCAGGTAGACAGACCTACATGGCCCAGGCTGGCTTGTGTGTTGTGGGGGCTTCCAGGACACCCCTGGACCCTGAGGGCTGGCTTCTGAGCTGAGTTCCAGTAGATTTACGGACAGAGTTTGATCAGGCCGGGAGGGTGAGGGGGCAGTGCCTCCCGAGCAGGGTCAGAGTGGGGAGGGTGGATTCCAGGCCCAGGGCTCAACTGCAGCAAAGGCTGGAGGGGGAAGTGGGCTGGTGGCTTTCACGGAGCTTGCATGGGCCGATGTTGAGGGTACAAGAGAGGTCCAGGGGGGAGGGAAAAGATGGGGTCAGCCCCCTATCAAGGCAGGGTCTTGAATTCTGGAACAAGAGGTTTGGATGTTATCTTGGGCGTTTCTGAGTGGGAAGTTGGGGTCTAAACATTGGGACATCCCCTCTGGGGTGTGTGGGAGACGGCCTGCCCGTGTTGTTGCCCCAGCCTCAGTTTCCCCACTCCTCTTCTGCAGCAAGGTGCTCGGGTCTTCGGGGCTCTGGGCCCCATCGGGCCGTCCTCGCCTGGGCTTGCCCTCGGGGGCTTGGTGGTGGGCGAGCACCGGCTCAGCAACAAGCTTCTGGCCTGGAGCGGTGTCCTGGAGTGGCAGGAGGTGAGAGGCCCGTGTTAGATGTGGGGCTGGGGGTGCCCTGTGGGTCCCACTGGCCCATGTAGGTGGGGGCAGGCCTGGGCACCTGGGCTGTGTCACGAGATGCTCGCTCCTGCCGCAGAAGCGCCGGCCCTACTCTGACTCCAGCGCGAAGCTGAAGCGCACGCTGCCCTGCCAGGCTTACGTGAACCAGGGCGAGAACCTGTGAGTGCTGCGGGCAGGTGGGCGGGCGGGGGGCTGTGGGGCTGGGCCCCCCTGACCCTCTCCTCCTGCAGGGAGACGGACCAGTGGCCGCAGAAGCTGATCATGCAGCTGATCCCACAGCAGCTGCTGGTGAGGCCCTCCCTGCACCCCCAGCTTACTTGCCCCCCGCACCCTGGCCGCAGCAGTGACCCAGCTGTCTCCTTGTTACCCCCAGACCACCCTGGGCCCCCTGTTCCGCAACTCCCAGCTGGCGCAGTTCCACTTCACCAACAGAGACTGCGACTCCCTCAAGGGGCTCTGCCGAGTCATGGGCAATGGCTTTGTGAGTGGGCTGGTGGGCTCGGGCACGGGGTGGGGGAGGGCAGGGCCCGTGGGCGCTCTGGTGGCAGTGCAGCAGGGGGCAGCTCTGCTGGGACAGGCCAGGCTGGCCCATGTGACCTGCCCTGGGGGCCAGGGGAGCCTCCCTCCTGTGGCAGGCCAGCCTGTCAGTAGGTCTTAGAGGTTCCCCTCGGTGGGGTAGAGTGAAGGGACCCACCTGCCTCAGGGACATGAGTGACCAAGGGGGACCAAATTAGCCTCCTGGGGTCCAGCAGGTGGCCGGGACCTGTTGAAGGGGCATGGCCGAGGACCAAGGGAGGGACTGTCTCTGCTGGGCATGGCTGCTGAGTGGGGCCGGTGGGGGCCAGTCCAGGGGCCACTGTGGGAGGTCTGTGTCACGTGGTCTGTGTGCACAGTGTGTGCTCATTGTGTGCTCTGCAAACACCGAGTGTCAGTCTGGGATTCGGACACAGGAAATCTCGAAGTGAAATTTGACCTGGTCCCTACAGCCCCTGCCTGTGGCCCTGGGTCTCGGCAGCGCCCTCCCCCTGGGGTCTGGTTGTGGGAGGAGGCAGGTGCTAGGGAGGGGTGGGCATGATGTGGGAGCAAGTCCTCTGCCCAGGAAGTGCAGTGGACTCGGCTCTGGGGTTCCCTCCAGTCCCTCTTCCTCTTCGGAACAGGCCACCCCACCTAGGGGTGCTGTGGGTGCCAGGACTTCTGAGGTCCAGGGGCCTCTCCCCTCTCTTGGTGCCTGGGCAGGAAGGGGCCGGGCAGGCGGGCCCTCCTTGGGTCACCTGCACAGGCAGCTCCACAGGGGCAGGGCTTGCATTGGAGGGGGTGTGGCCAGGAGATAGTCCTGTGGTCTTCATGCCCACACGTGGGTCCCAGGCCCCAGCCCTGACCTTGGATTCACAGGTGGGGGTGCTGAGGGGCACGTTAGCTCACTCAGTGCTTTGGCCATGTACCTTGTTTTGGGGCCACCGGGTCAGCTTTGAGGACTTCTGTCCCGTGGCAACAGGGGCAGGCTTGTGGGATGAGGGCAGTGTGCACAGGTCCTGACTCCAGGCCTCCCCCAGGCGGGCTGCATGCTCTTCCCCCACATCTCCCCCTGCGAGGTGCGCGTGCTCATGCTGCTGTACTCATCCAAGAAGAAGATCTTCATGGGCCTCATCCCCTACGACCAGAGCGGCTTCGTCAACGCCATCCGGCAGGTCATCACCACCCGCAAGCAGGTGTGCCCTGGGCCCAGGCACTAGTGTGCCAGTGAGACCTTGCAGGATTGGGGGGACTGCGGGTGGCTCCCAGGAGGAAGGACAGGTGTGTGGACTGGGGCAGTGGGCGGGCAGGGGGCACGCTGGTCACAGGGAGGGTGGTGCAAGACAGACCCTGTGGCCTTTGCACCCAGGCTGAGGGGTCAGTGCTCATCCCGGGGCCCCTGGGAGCCATGCGTGTCTGAGCAGGCGAGGGGCAGGGCTGGCCGTGGGGAGCTCCGGGGCAGAGAGGCACCCGGCACCCTGGAGGCTGGGAAGCCAGGGAGACGGCCGGGGCTGTCTGTGGATCTGTGGGGACAGGCGGTGGGCAGGCCTGGGACCAATGGCCTGAGGTAGGGAGGGAGGCTTGGGTGGGGCCAAGGCACCAGCACACACCACCTTCACCCACCCGGCCTCCTCCTGCAGGCGGTGGGGCCTGGTGGTGTCTCCGGCCCAGTCCAGATTGTCAACAACAAGTTCCTGGCGTGGAGTGGGGTTATGGAGTGGCAGGAGGTGAGCCCTGGCACAGCCCGGTCACTTCAGGAGCCCCTGCGCCCCTGCTGACTTGGCCTCACCCTCTCCTGATGCCTCCCCTCTCCCTCCCCCCAAAAGCCCAGGCCCGAGCCCAACAGTCGGGCCAAGAGATGGCTGCCATCACACGTCTACGTGAACCAGGGGGAGATCCTGTGAGTGTCGGGCTGGGGGTGGGGGAGGGGTCTCAGTGAGAGCTGGCTCCGACTCTTGTCCCATTGCACCCACCTGAAGGAGGACCGAACAGTGGCCAAGGAAGCTGTACATGCAGCTCATTCCGCAGCAGCTGCTGGTGAGTGGAGGGCAGCAAGGGGCTCCATAGCTGGGGCCCTGGGGTGGCAAGGGAGCGTCCCCAGGAGGGACCCCTGGAGAGCCAGCCGCAGGAGAGCCCGCAGGGTGGAGGGATAGCATGTGACAGGCCGTGTGGCTGGCAGCTGGCAGGCCTGGCTTTGAAGGGGTCACAGGACCTGTCTGAGGTGAAGCTGGCACTCAGCCCCAGAGCCAGCCACCGTGTGGGCAGGGACGAGGGTCCAGGCAGTTTGGCAGTGGACCATCCAGGCTCCTGGGCTCACGGAGCAGCCCCCTGGGTGTCCCTGCAGACCACCCTGGTGCCACTGTTCCGGAACTCCCGCCTGGTGCAGTTCCACTTCACCAAGGACCTGGAGACGCTGAAGAGCCTGTGCCGGATCATGGACAACGGCTTTGTGAGTGGGGTGGGGCAGGGTGGAGGGAGAGGCCCTGTGGGATAGAAACAGTCCGATCCCCCAGGTGTTTAAGCAAAAGTGAGGTGAACCCAGGGATGCCCTGTCCCTGGAGCAGGCTGGGGACTGCCAGCAGCCCACGGTGGTGGCACATTTGCTGTGCACCCACACACCCACTGGCTCCTGGGCCACTGAGCTTCCCCAGGGTCCTGCACCGTCCTGGCCCCATTTTACAGATAGGGAAACAGGCTCAAAGGCAGTGCCAGCAAGTGCAGGGCAGGGACTTAAGCCCAGAAGACTGGCGCTGGGCTGTCCAAGCCCTGCCTGAGCTCCCAGGCCCTTCCCTGCCACCTTTCTCTTGCTGTCCCAGAGGACAGGACATGCTCGTCACTGTAGGTTTTCCAAGGGGAAATCCGGGGCTCTGGAAGGCCCCTGGGCTACAGGGAGGCATGTCAGCTTCCAGCTTTCAGGGTGCTGGGCGGGTGGCGACCTTCCTGGGGCTGGGCTGCAGTCTATCTGATGGCTCTGTGCACACTGGCTGTCGCTGTCCACTTGCCCAGTGTCTGTTATGGATGGTTAACACTTGTCTTACCTGCTATTTCTTTTAAATCCACTGAAAGGAGCTCAGCTGTGCCGTTGTGTATTTGAGGGGCCGGTTGTCTATTTCTATTGTGGTCAAGTGTTCGAAAGCACAGGGCTGCCCGAGGGCCCCGTTGTATCCAGGGTTGGCCTTTCCATCCGCACCAGACCACCAACCATGGGCTCGGGTATGGCAAGGAGCATGTGACCCAGGCTCTTCCAAAGCCGTTGGAGCCCTGCCCAGAGTGGTGCACACAGGGCCGGCTGGGGGACCCTCGAGCTCTCAGCGTCTGATGGCTGACCTGTGACAGGGGAGGGTGGCCCAGCCTTGCAGAGAGGGAGGAGCCAGTAAGCCTTGTCCTGCCTACTGTGCATGGGCAGGGCAGCATTTAGCACTCTGGGCTCTGCACGGGGTGGAGAGCCACGGTGCCGGTGTCTCCCACTGAGGCCTCTGCGCAGTTCAGTTGGGGCAGATCCTGCAGCCTGTGCCCCAGGCTCCATTTCAGGGGCGTTCTGTGTGCTCGCCCCTCTGGCATTGGTGGCACTCCCGACAGCAGGTGGCTCAGTGTTCTGAGCTCTTCTGCACAGCACCTGCCAGGCCACAGACAGTTGTCTCTGGGCCTCTGTCTTGGTGTGCCTGCGTGGGAGCAGTAATGGGGCCGTGAGGGCAGCAGTGGGGACGTGCCTGGTTTGCCCAGGCAGTGGCACGGGTGGCTCTGAGGGACTCTGGCCTGTGTGGTCTGTGGGGAGGCGGGCGGAGCCTCCATGCCCAGGGCTGCCTGTGACGCCAGGCCCACGCCCGCCAGGCCGGCTGCGTGCACTTTTCCTACAAGGCCTCGTGCGAGATCCGTGTGCTCATGCTGCTGTACTCCTCGGAGAAGAAGATCTTCATCGGCCTCATCCCCCATGACCAGAGCAACTTCGTCAATGGCATCCGGCGCGTCATCGCCAACCAGCAGCAGGTCCTGCAGCGGAACCTGGAGCAGGAGCAGCAGCAGCGAGGGGTGAGGCAGGAGCGCACCCCCAGAGCCCTGCTCACCTCGGCCCTCCCTGCGTTCTTCCCCTTCCTGCTGCTGACTCTCCCCCTGGGTTTCTCCCCCTGCAGATGGGTGGGTAGTGGCCACCCCGGCCTGGATCCCTCCAGGAGTCACAGACAAGGCCCCCGCCGAGACTGGTGAGTAGCAGCCAGGCAGAGTATAGGCTGGACTTGGAATGTGCGGGGGGTTGGGGAAATAGGGTGACCTGGCTTTGTCAAGACCAGAGTGAGTGAGAGGCGTGGCAGTCCCCGCCTCTTCGGGGTCTCCAGGTTGGGCAGGGAGAGGCCCTTTCTTCATCCCCGATCCCTGCAGGCTCACTGCAGCTCTGAGCAGCCAAGTGGGGGTGCCCAGGGGCTACTGGGAGCCCCAGTTCATGCCCACCCCATCCCCTTGCTCCAGGTCAGATGCTTCCGAGCAGGGGCCCCTGGAGGTCACAACTGCCCAGCGAGATGGAGGACAGCATCCTGAGATGTCTCCGAGGACAGTTCCTGCCCATGTACGTTTCCCTAATAAAGTCTTTTAAAAGGCCACGGGGCCACCCTCTTAACAGCGCCTATGGCCAGAGCCTAGTTCTCACCCTTTGCCTTAGAGAACCTCAGTCCCCAGCAGGGCTGGCGCCAAGAGCTCCTGGCCCTCGGGGGAGCAGCCTGCCCATGGCTGGGTGGCCCACCCTTTGTCCCAGCAAAAATGCCTGCCAAGCTTAAAAGAAAAACAGCGTTTATTGGGGGGCAGGGGTGGGCGGTGGCTCAGCCCTCGGAGAACTGGCGGTAGAGCCGCTCCAGCCGTGGCTCCACGTGCAGCCGGAACGGGATCTCCAGGATCTCAGAGAAGCCTTCGGCCAGCGTCGGGGCCTCAAACTGCTTCCTGGGGGCAGAGGGCAGTGAGGGGGGCTGAGGCCCAGCGGAGCCCCAGGCACCCTGGCAGAGCCTGCCCCGGCGGTGCCTACCTGTAGCTGAACATGACCACGTCGGACACGGGGGCGTGAGAGGAATTCGTCATCTCCCGGAACTGCAGGGGCAGAGGTCAGAGGTCAGCTTGGGGGTGCCGGGTGTGTACAGGGTGGGGGGTCACGGACACTCACCCGGTTGTTGTGGCGCGCCTGCTCCAGGGTGGCACTGAAGAGGAAGCAGCGGCAGGGGAAACCGGCATCTCGGGCACACTGGATGTACCTGTGGGGGTGGGGCTGGTAAGGGACCCGTACCCGCCCCACAGGCGCCTCCTAGGGGCCCCCAGTACCTTGCCCTGCTCTGGACGTCCGGGTTGGTGTTGTCAATCACCACCCGCTTCCGTTGCTTGAGAGCCGCCTCGCAAGTGCTCACACAGCGCTGCCACGAGCCCAGCGTATCCTGGGGCGCATAGGGAGCAGGTCACGAGTGGGCAGAGACCTTGGGGTAGAGGGATGGGGCGGGGGGGGGACCGAGGGGGGGCACCAGGGGGTAACCCTTAAAGAGCAGCAGAGGTGAAAAGGGAACAGATCCCACCAGGAGATGAGTGGTGA